>JACCGJ010000881.1:0-21715 GCA_013407085.1 Atriophallophorus winterbourni
TTGATAGAACACAACGACAGTCTCTGCAGCAATAAACACGATACATCCATCATAACAAAAATATGAACGTAAAGCAAATAGATTATTGGTGTCGGTTTTTCTCGATGTTTAGTTAAGCTTTACATAGATCTCATGCAGGGTACTTGTTTAGTAGATTTGATTTTAGGTCTGATGTATGGAAGCAAATGTTTTATCGCTGACTTAACATCATCCTTCAAAAAGTTTCGTATTTCTTCCTTTTCTTATTCCAGATAGGTCCACAAGTTAAGAATAACTTTGTTGGCTTTATAATCATTTGTTCACCCGATGGTAAAAAACTTCCACTACAACCACTTTTTTCTTCTTGTTTACCGCAAAATGCTATTTAACCAGGGCGGACCATTGGCAGGGTTTCTTTCATTTATCAGTGGGGCGTGACTTTTAGGATTTGAATTACCCAATAGTCCAAACATTAATTTACAGTGGAAGTGACTAGTAAATAGAGGCCGCAGACGCGATTAGATTCGTTGTGTCTATTTTCCAAGTGTTTTTACGGACATTCGTATGATTTCTCTGTCGAACACCTCTTCCAAATGAAGGATAAGGAGCAGCAATCGGTTCATTCAGTAGTGGCCTCGATACATAGATCCGTAACATCGAAAAATCTGGATGTGACCACTAAATACAATATTGAAGGCGTTTGACTAACACATATAATTGTGTGGTTGTTTATATTCTGCACCCAGTTCGGTTCAATAGCCGAATTTAAGAATTCCTGATAGAACGGCTTCCCAGATATCTTAAAATGATACAGTAGCAATGACACCACGCCATTTGCATTCAGAACATAACTAAGGAACGTAAGCGGTATAAGTGCCGTTAATGAAAACAATTGTCACAACCTCAGAGCTAGAATGTACCTTACACCAGATGATTGCAGCATTTTCTGCATCATGCTTTGACCCACCCAATACTTCCACGATAAAGCGACCTTTTATTATATAGCGAAACCTCTGGCCGTTTTCGAAACTACTATATCATTTCTGAAAAGCTTATTCTGGAGTAGTGTGCATTATATAAGATATAACAATTTTTAACCAGAATCGCGTCACAGATATAAAATCTTGTTGCGTCTAAGTTAATTCCAGTAAACTCGTCAAGTTTGTTGAGTAGACTCCTTGCATTGAAATGTTGTTGGCCTCCGTCGGTCGATGTCGACCATGGATGTACATCACATCACATCAATTTCATGTTTTGCAACTTTTTGAATGACTAAACAGTCCCATTCGGGAGAAACAATCTCTCCCGCAGCGCTTGTAACGATAGTCAGAACTCTGTTGTATTGCATCAGTTGCACGCCGCGGCGTGATCTGCGTTCAGCAGCCAGGAGCTGTATTTGCTCCTCCCCGGCTGGCAGTCGACGCTTCACACAATACTCCAAAGTGAGCGGTCAAGAGCAAGTTCTTCCCAGCTTGCGGGGTCGATGTCGAGAGCTTTCATATCTCTTTTGCAAACATCTTTGTACCGCAAGTGCGGTCTGCCCAATGGTCGACTTCCTAATTGCAACCATCACCATAGAGTCGATCATTCGGCTACGACCATTTTCCATTCTATAGACCATGACCAAGCCCCGCAGGCGGCGCTGACGTAATTAGGGTGAACATGCTTCGTAGACCAGCTTTTGAAAGCACTCAGCGTTTTAGTCCACTCTGTCCATCCCCGATATGTTCAAGATACACGGATGCTTCGTAGATGGACATCATTCAGTTCCGTTTGTGTCTTGCGTTTTTCTTGGGTTTGGCTCGGTTTCCTGCCGCTATAGAAAGCTTAGTACGCACGCGCTGTATCCCATCCTCTTGGTCTTTTCGTCAGCTTGCGGTTACTCCAAACACGAGAGTTCAATCGTGACAAGATGACAGCTGCTCTGCCAATCCGCTTATCAATCTCCGTGTCTAGCGAGAGGTTGTCCGCAATGGGTGAACCAAGATATGTGAAATGATGTACTGATTCGAGCTGACAGTTTTCAACAGTGATGATTGGCGGCGATACAGTCCCTTGACCAAGGACTTTGGTCTTGCTCATGCTGATTGTTAGACCAAAGTCTTTGCATGTTGACGAAAAACAGTCCATTAGCGACTGTAGGTTCTCTTTGGAGTGAGCAATAAAGGCTGCATCGTCGGCAAACAACAGGTCACGGATTATCACATCCCGTACTTTGGTTTGTGCTCTCAACCGGTTCAGGTTGAAAAGCTTGCCATCACTTCGTGTGCGTATGTAAATGCCTTCTGTTCTCGTCTTAAAAGCGTGCTTCAGAAGCAGAGCAAAGAAAATACCGAACAGCGTGGGAGCAAGAACACACCCTTGTTTGACGCCTCGGCGAATTTCAAATGCTCCTGAACTGCAACCGTTAAAATGGACTGAGCCTTTCATGCCTGAGTGGAACGGAATAACGAGTCTCAGCAGCCTTGGGGGGCAGCCTATCAGATCGAGCATTTTGAAGAGACCCTCCCTGCTGACGTAGTCGAATGCCTTAGTTAAATCAATAAAAACAGCGTATAATGGCATACACTGTTCCCGACACTTTTCTTGAAGTTGTCTCAGGGAGAAGATCATGTCAACAGTTGATCTTCCCTTGCGGAAGCCACATTGAGATTCGGAGTAAATTCTATCAGCTAAAACTTGCAGCCGGATCTGTAAGACTTTAGCAAACAATTTGCCTACAACATTCAGAAGGGAGATTCCTCTGTAATTGTTGCAGTCGCCTCTGTCACCCTTATTCTTAAATAGCGTGATGATCTTTGTGTCTCGCATCTCTTGTGGGACACCCCCCTCTTGCCAGCACTGAAGAAGCAAATGGTGAAGAGGCTGTAATAATGCTGCTCTACCGCATTTGATGAGCTCAGGTGGAATTCCGTCGTCACCAGGGTCTTCCCATTCTCTAAGCGGTCGATTGCCTTATTGAGCTCATCAAGAGTAGGAGGGGTATCTAGATATTTAATGGTCGGCAACCGTTCGACATTTTCAAGTGCATGCGGTAGAACCGTACTGTCCCTAGAGTAGAGGAAGGAGAAGTGCTCTACCCATCTTTCCATCTGTTGAGTTTTGTCGACAATCGGCTTACCAGATAAAGACTTAATGGGAGCCGTTTTGAGTTTGTTTGGGTCAATGGCTCTCTTGATCCCATCACACATACCGTGAAAATTGCCGGTATCCGCAGCTTTTCGTATATCGAGTCTAACTCCAGTCCAATAGTCGTTTGCACAACGCCTCGCATTCTGTTGGACCTTATTTCTAGCTGCTCTTAGAATACGTAAATTCTCATCTGTTGGCATACCTTTGAACCTCAAGAATTCTGAGCGTTTCTCATCCAGCACAGCAGTCATCTCAGAAGCGTTTGCTTCGAACCAGTCGCTCGTTCGAGCTTTCTCCGGACCGAAAGTTGAAAGTGCGACTCGGCATATGCAGCTTTTTATCAATTCCCAGTTTTCTGAAGCAGATTCAAGTGGGGTTGTCTTGTTGAACTCGTCCGTGAAGGCTTTTGCGAATCTCGCAGTTAGATTAGGTTCACACATGCGAGTGACGTCTATCCTAGGCTTGGCAGACAATTTGGTGCGGTGAAATCTCGTGTGGGGGAGCTTCAGTTTTGCACAGACCAGTGAATGATCAGTGTCGCAGTCTGCGCTTTGATATGATCTGGTGAGGAGCACGCTTCCTATATTAGTACGCTTAACAAGAATAAGATCAAGCTGATGCTAATGCTTAGAGCGAGGATGCTTCCAAAAAATTATGCTGTGGTTTTGTTTAAAAAAAAGTGTTACTGACACAAAAATTGAACTGTGTGCACAAATCTAAAAGGCGTTGCCCATTTTCAGTGGTTTTACCTACACCGAACCTTCCGAGACAGTTCTGCCAAGACTCGTAATCTGCACCAACTCTGGCATTGAAATCACCCAATACCACTACACAGTTTTTCTGTGGCACGTTTTTCAAGACGGCTGTGAGGTTATGATAAAAAGCGTTTTTTTCAGCAGGCGTCGCAGAGAGCGTCGGTGCATAAACGTTGACCAACGTGATGGTACCAGTAATGCACCTCAGATTTAGAGTCCAAATCCGTTCGCTTTCGCTGCTGCTCGGTTCTGTTGCTTTTAATATGTCGTTTCGCACGGCAAACCCAACTCCATGCAGTCGAGGCTCATCGGAACTTCTTCCTTTCCGAAAGAATGTGTAATCACTTTCTGTTAGCTAACCAGTGTCTGGTAAGTGCGTCTCTTGTAAAGCAGCCACGTTGATATTTAGCCTCTCCACCGGAACCAAAGAAACAGCTAGGCTGATACGTCTGGACAACGATGCCGTCGCAGGAGCTGGCAGGACGAAGTTGAATGAACTTCAGACTTCTTAACGGGACTCCAGCTCCGGATTTTTCCTCGAGGTTGACTCCTGAAGCCTTTTCCATGAATGGATGTAGCCACAAGGCAGTGGAGGTTTGAGATAAGGGTTTTCCTTTCCCTAGGTGGGCCGCCTAATGGACTAACGAGCTCCACCTGCCCGAAGCATGCTGGTTTTGAGGCGCCAGTCAGCCGCCTTCGCCCTTTCTCCTGTCAGTAGAAGCAGTTCCGCCGGGTCACACAGGACCATGCGTGCAAGCCAGGAGCTGGACTTGGTTGTCAGAGGCTATATGAGACGCAGGCCATTGGAGCATTTTTAGAATTGGGAGCTTATCCCCAAAACCGCCCGAGCCGTGACAACCTTGGAACCTTGCATTAAAATACAACTATTTGAAATCTCTTCACCAAATGATAAAATGAGGTAGGATTTACAGCTTCTTCTACAAATTTACGGCTTCTTCCTTACTGCAAAATATCCACAATATTAAGATCTACCTTGACGATTTCTCTACTTGCTCTTTAATCGTTAATGGCTGTTCTCATTTTTATTCTATCTACGAGAGACAGATCATGCATTATCATGAATGGCTCCTTCTTAAAATGATGAACGTGTCTCAGTAAACGTTGAACTCGCTCTTTCCAGGCCAAAACAATTTTCACTGTTCATGGGTTATCCTACTCCACACTTTTATCTCAATTTCGAATGCGTAAATGAAGGTAACTCCCTCTTCCCATAATAAAGTTGCGTTGAAATACTTGATTGTAAGAAGGAGTGCTGTTGCTGAAAACGTATCTCATCTGTGTCCCTAGTTTACTTTCAAGCATACACCAAGATCAATCATCGATTTTGCAAATGCCATTTGGGTATTCTGGGTACTAAAGATCCATTAGCATCTTCAGCAGCATGCAATTGTTTTAACTACATGAAGCTAATTCACTATTTTATTCTGTCCATAGGTCAATCTTGCATAGCCCGGATACCTAGGAACTGCGTAAGACGTCATGTCTGCATAAACCTTATTCTTTCTAGACTGTTTAGAAATCGGTTATGAAGGCAATCACTCAGTAAGTTTAAGCACATTCATAGCAACTTTCGTACTCATATCATTTTCTGAACGATGTGTAGTCGAGGAAGGTACGTGCACAATTGTGCACACAGATGCGAATGGCACGCAAACCTGCTTCACTGATAGGTGGCTTTTGCCCTCTGCTGAAAACGAATCACTATCGTTGTCCCATCCACCCAGATCTTCAGCGGTTTTCCAAGATAATTTTCGACTCTATGTTGATTATCACCGCGCATAACACCAGATATTATACGTCATATTTTACATACCGTGAGAATGAAGTAAAACTTTAATTGATATTAACTGAATAATTGTTATCACAAAGTAGGATGTGCCTCATAAAAATTCAGTGGATATTATACCGAATGAGTTATCAGAGATTAGGATAGTCAGGCTGCGTGTATTCTTGTATTATGCACTTACAATAATAATTCGAATTTAGAATTTCACGAAAATATGTACTGCTCAAAGGCTTCCGAGACGGCTTGTAATAGGAAGCAGTTAGTCGTCAGTATACGATAGAAATCGCACGTCCACAATCAACCGATGCAACCACGGTAGAACGAGAAAGGAGTAGAATGTCATTGTTGTGTGTTGACTATTTAAAAATGCTATTTGACAGATGATTAATGTTAACTGAGTTAACGAACAGAAACTTAATGAAATGTGAGTCATAACGATGAAAAGAAATCGATAGATTAGTGTGGTGCTATCTGTAATTGAAATGAAACGATAATACCTAAGTTAACAAACCAAGATGATATTAATCATAGGACTGTATAAATCACAATAGAAATCCTTTTAGTGAGCCAGACGTTTTCAGAATTTGCTCGATATCAGCTGAAGTATTGAGAAAGGGTCTCTGGCCAGTGAACATTTCCGAAAGAACATGAATGTAACTGAAAACCAGGAGGATTCAAGTATGATATGATTGTGGGTGAGTTGAAATACAAGGTAGCGCTTTTGGAAGATTTCGATAGTGAATGCTTGTCGAAAGAATGAATCCAAGACTTTGTCCATTGTTTAATGTCATCATGTGCATCAGTCCGTGAAAAACGTCTCCTAATTAGTTATTGGTAACGGGAGTTGGATCGAAACATGTCCTATGGACGATCAGATTTTGTGTGATCGGATGCAGCAGGGATAAAAGGACGTAGGTTGCTTTGAGGCGAATCGCATATTTTATCGTGGTCGGAACCATGAACTGCGGTCGTATGTATCGAAATGGAACGATTATGTCTAAGTTGATAAATTAACGCGATACAGAACAGGACGTTGAAAATCACAATGAGCAGTAAGGCTGCGTGTATTCTCATAATACCCACGTACAAAAATAATTTCAATTCAAAACACCCAAATAATGTGAATCGCACGAAGTTTCCCAGAGAGGCTAAAATATAAAGTAGTTAACCGGTTTGAATTTTGCTTCCACGCTGCTCAAAGTTTCAAAATTCAATAATTTTGTGAGTTATCGATCAAATGTGCAAAATTATTCAAAATTCTTGTCTTTACCTTTAATCAAGCTGCAACAAAATAGTTTCCAGTTGTATAGAGTGCGATGTGTGCCTGCGTTGGGCTCATCCCAAATGCTCTGCACTGTCGTCAGTTCAATTTAAGGTTTATGCAGCCCATCGATGGCTTACATGGCTATGCGCTGACTGCATGAAATCCGTAGGTACTTTGGTTGAAGAGCGTATTCGTCTTGGGGAACGTAAGCGTTCTCCTCAACGTCCGTCTCCGAAGACCAAAACATTTGCAAAGGTAGCTAGGTCTCTTGTTCCGTCTACCTCCAGCCAGCATACCACTCACTTGTGACCACAGAAGGCTAATCCATCGCCATCCTCCTGTCCTCCAAAGCTCCCTAGATGCAAGTTGAAGCTAATCGAGGTGTTCACACTAACCCGACAATGGATGTCCGCGCACTTGCCCGAGAAGTCCACAAATTGTGGAACGTGGTTGCAAAGCAGCAAGCTAGAAACCAAGTTAGCTCAACACGGTCAATAAATGTTCAATCTTAACGCAGGTTGAGCCTTTCATCCAAGAATAAAAAGCTCGTTAGGAAAGTGATCGCAGAAAGGTTAACGACCTACTCCGTGCTTCATGGATGCGCCCGACTTCACCGGGTCGGCAAAAGGAGGGGTGGCCCATACGACGCATATACCAGATCGCCGCGGCCATTTGAGGTCGAATTCACAAAGCAGTGCGATCCCGACTACTTCCTTTCAAAAGCTTAGAAACGTAACCACGTTGAGGGTAAATGCATTGTGCAACCTGACACCCCGACACACAAGAAAACTTCTAGCCCAATTAGAGGTAGAAAGTCGAAGATAGTTGTTAATCTTAGGTCACCTTATTCGCTCCCGAAGAGGAACTCGGTAAATGACAATAGTGTGACGATGACGCTAACATAGGAAAATTATACTCTAGCGTTGAAGAGCGCCACAGTCGAGGTACTTTATTTAGTGGTTGAATTGTAGTGATACGGACCAGAAAGATGAAACTGGATGCCATGAGTTTTCATCCGTTTAAAAAACAAATGGTCTATCTCTTGATGAAATTCAGCATTTAAATAACGCGAAGCAGCCTCGTGTATTACGCCAGAGGACAAAGAGTTCTTAGGTAGCCCTAACACCAGGAGTCTGGCCCCATCGGATAGTGCTCTTCTGTTCTATACGAACGCTTGTAGCATTAGAAATAAATGGGCTGCACTACGACACCCACAACAAAATTGTAGGTGTCACGGAATCATGGTAGTCTCATGATGACCACATACCAGCCTGAATAGCTGACTGGTTTAGCGTCGTAAAAAGCGATCGACCTCTTGGTAAGCTAGCAGGAGGGGCGTTGATCCTTTTGAGAAAAGTATTTCTCTTTCTACAACTAACGTGCAAATAATATCTGCCTTGCTCATGCATGGATGCACACGTATAGTGGTAAGCTGCTTCTACCGTAGTCCGAGCACTGGTTTGGAAGATGTTTTTTTGAAAATTAGGCTTTCGTCTCTTTTAGTCTTAGCACCACGTGTTGTAATCTTTGGCGATTTTAATCTACACGAAACAAACTGGAAGTACCAAACCTCGCATACCCCAGGAATCGCGAACGATTTTCTCGACTGGCTATACTCCCATGAACTTTACCGTCACGCAAACGAACCAACTAGATTCCGTGAGGGTCAGTCTCCGTCTACTCTCGACCTAATTATCTCAACTTCTGAAAGCGGTATACAAAATTTGGTCTCCCTGCCACTACTAGAAAGAGCGACCATGTAGTATTAGCCTGATAGTTACTCTTGTCATTTGGTAAACCCCCACTTAAGGTGTCTCGATGCTTCCAGAGGATCGACCCTGCTGCCCTACTACAGACAGGAGCTCTACTCCCATGGAAAAACATTGATCATGTGGATGAGATGAGGGGGGAAGATAAAAAAACATCCTTCAATTTCAGGATTGATTCGCTCCTTTCGTACCCGTTCGCAAAATGGTAAACCTCAATGGTGGTCAGCCTATGTTTACCGTGGCGTTCATCACCGCAACGCAAAATGGAGGCGTTATGAGCTAACTCCTTCATGTGGGAATTGGGCCCATTACAAAGAAGCGCGAAATATAGCTGTTTTCAAGATAATTGCAGCAAAATTCTGTTTCGAAAAGTGACTCGTTCAAGAGACCAATACTCATCCGAATCGATACTACAGCTACGTTCAATCTAAAGTCTCAACATGAAAGGTGTTGGTAACCTGAGAAGAGACGATGGCTCCATCGTCATTGCAAGCACTAAAAAGGTTTAGTTGTTTTCCTTGCATTTTCAAAGCGTGCAACGCCGAGTTTATAACTCGAACAACTATGCGCCATCACTTCAGTGTGCTCTCACTGAACGCCACCTTTGCACTGACCTTATATTTGAGGTACACAATGTTGAGACTATGTTGGCTAGCCTAGCATACAACAAGTCGACAGATTCCGACACCATCCATCCACAAATGATCAGACTGCTACCTCCTATCTTAGCTGTGTCGATCACAGAACTTTTCACATCATCCCTCATTCAGGGTACCCTTCGTATGCACTGGATAACAGCCGTTGTAGTGCCTATCCATAAGGGATGAGCTTTTTCGGCGGCCAAACATTACCGCCCGATTAGCCTCTCTAGTGTACTATCTAAGGTCATGGAAAGATTTATGCGCGATGAAATTTGTGGATATCTAACCAAACATTCTCTTCTGTTGGCCGCACAACACGGCTTTCTAAAAGGCAGGTCATGTCTGACTAATTTGTTGAGCTTTCTAAACGAGTTCTCTAAGAGGTTGGATAATGGTATTGCTTTAGAAGTCCTCTATTTCGACTTTAGTAATGCTTCTGATTCGGTCAACCACAGGCACTTGCTTCTCAGCCACTGTATTATCAGGAAACCTTCTGGGCTAGATTTGACCGTTCCTTTACTGTCAGGGTAGATGATACATACTCCGCGTGTCGGCATATAACGAGTGGGTTTTCCCAGGGTCCAGTCTTGGAGCCGTTGTTGTTTCTCATCTTCGTTGATGATCTACCAACCAACTGCGCTCACCTATGTTTGCTGACGACGTTAAAATTTTCGGTTTACTCATAAATCCGGTCTGATAAGTGACGTAGAAGCTGTGACGGCATGGGAGGTTAAGTCTGACATTCCCCTTAACCTAGATAAGAGTCACTTGCTCTCTCCACTGGCAGGCAATATTGTTGTCTCTACGCCCTCACCCCACACGGATTTCGGTAGGGTAAAATATATTAAGGACCTTGGGATCGCAGTCTACGCAAACTTTAATTGGGCTGACCAATGTGCTGATGTGGCTCATAGGGCCGGGAGTGAACTCTTTCGACTATGTTCAGCCCTCACATTCAGAAAAGCTGTGTTGCTACTCCTCTACAGGGCAATAGTACGGCTAAATTTGGAAGACTGTATCCAGGCTTGGAAGCCGTATTACCAGAAGGACATCATGCTTATAGAAAAGGTACAGAAGCTGGCCACTCGCATGATCGAGAGTTTAGCATACACCAATTATGAAAATCGTTTATTAGCATAAGCTTGACGAACGGTGGCAGGTGCTTTTTTCTGGAACATTACCCTTAAGACTAAATCCAACCATATTTATTGTCAAGAACCACAAAAATTTTTAAAAAATTATTTTGAAAAATAAAACAGTGTTTCTTTTTCATTTTTTCGTATTTGTTGAAATAAACTTCTGTCCATCGTTTTTACATTCGATTGAACATGCAACATGCATTAACTCTCTCATCTTTCGGTGATGAGACCTCTTCCATCTCCCATTCACACTTACGCACGCTTGTTTTCCTTACAAATCAATCCTGGGAGTGGCGGGTGTTTTCAAGCACACAATCAAAAGAATCTGGGCACTAGTTTTGACTTGGTCGACTATCGCCCTGTGATACTGATTATGATAATGATACTATGCGAAAAGGAAGTCCACAAACCATCAATGAAACAGGATGAAACTACGAAAGCTAGCAGAGAAAGCGTAGTATTTAAAGGAAATAATCTACGTTGACCAAGTACAAAGTTTATATTCATATTCGGAAAACTCAATCCGTATGAATCAATTTAAAATCAAGATGTTGTAAGTATTCAGGAAATCCACATTGAGAATTCTATAAAACATTCAACTTGACAAAGTAAAAATTTTCGTTTCCTTAGCAGATCCTGATGTTTTTTCTCATATGTTTTGTTGTTCTTGTTTTAATTAATCAAAATGCATGCAGTTCACACGATAATACAAACGCATCAGCTAAAAATAATCATTTAGAAGATTTTTAAATGATTTGCCACAATATTCTGAAACATGCCAAGGATGCCACTCCAAAACAATTAGGAAAATATTATAGTTCTTTCAAAGTATTTCCAAATATACTTTTATATCCAAGTTTTCACAAATAAAAATTAATAAAGCTCATCAACGAAAAAATATTGTAAAGGAAAATCTGGGATTCGGTCAATATTTTACTGATCACATGCTTATTATTGATTGGAATAATCAGAAGGGTTGGAGTCTTCCACAGATTACACAGTACGAACCACTTTCTCTTTCACCAGCTATTAAGGCTCTGCATTATGCAACCTCGGTTCGTTTCGATTTTGTAATTTTATAAATACAGGCTTTCGAGGGTCTAAAGGCAATCAAAGGAATTGATGGTACTGACAATCTATTTCGTGCTGACAGACACATGGAACGTTTCAAAACATCTGTCGAACGAATTTGTTTACCAGTAACGATATAAGTTAACTATAATTGAAGACATTCGACGCAAATGAACTTCTTAGTTGCATCAAGGAGTTGATTAAAATTGACAAAGAATGGATTCCGAAAGGAAAAAACGAAGCTTTGTATATAAGGCCATTTATTTTTGGATCTGATGTGAGGAATATTACCACATAATATACATTCACAGCCTTCGCTTGGTGTAGATATTTCATCTGAAGCCAAACTTTGTACAATTCTATCACCAGTCGGTGCATACTTTAAAGCTGGTCAAACTGGTGTTTCCTTGTATGCAGATGGTCGATTTGTCAGAGCTTTCGAAGGAGGATGTGGAGCATTTAAACTCAGTGCGTAAGTCAACGATCATAATTTTCTCATTTGAATTTCGAATGACAATTCACTCATGATAACATGTTACGAATGTAAATGCATCTTATAGCCGTTTGTTATTTCAAATCAATATGCAATGTATCATGCAAAATTGATTAAAAATAAAAATGAAAGCTTTATGGTTTATCACATGGGATTTTATCCCGAGACACCGTTGAAATGTGTAATACTTTGGTGAAAAGTTTTATTAATCTATAAAAAATAATCTTCATCTTTTTGAAATAAAAATGTGAAAAAAACTGTAGAAACATCAAATAAATGCAAAGATGAATCATATGACTTAGTAGTTAAGCGAAGTTTTAATTTGGGATCATTGTGAAATAAAACATACATAGATATATATTTGAAATGATCAAGGACAAAATTATTATACATAATGTTGATGCTGAATGATCAGTATCATTATTGCATCGGGAAAATGATTAAAACAGAATAAGAATATTAATTTAATTGTCTCATAATTCACAACTATAACAACCATATTACAAAACATACTACAGCAGCATTTCGAGGACAAATTTGATCTGTTCACAATAGAAAAGGTCAATCGTTCACATACGAGCACGATCAAACCCTATTCTTTAAACTTTTATTCATTTTTATCATTTAATTGAATTCCAATGAAAGTTTCTATGCATTGTGTTCTAATGTGAGTGCTCAATTTGCTATTTTTGCATATCTACTATGCATATATGTACATAAAACTGTCAATTTCATCAAAAAACTGAAATATCTTAATTTCATATGCCTCACTTATTATGTTTGATAGCAGATAAGTCAATCTAAGATCTCTATCACATAATGTACGTACTCGGAGTTAAATGGGTATTCTATTAGAGCCGCATCCGAGTTGCGACATTTCACGTACTTAGGTATGAATTATGTTTAGATTTGAAGAGATAGAAACATTCTAGCCACATTATAAAACGTGTAGAAGCAGGTGATGTGCGCAATCCGTGATGAAAAATGTAATTAATTAAATTTGCCCTAAGAATCATTTACTATTTAACTAAATGTTTATAGCAACTGTTTCATTCAAATAAAAATATAACGCATTTGCCAGCGATATCTAAACTTAATCTTTTAGGGCTTTCGCAAGTTTGAATAACGCTACGTTCTTGAGACAGCTGAGGTAAATTCATCAACACAGTAAAATCATAATATTTATAGCCACTGTGAAGCCATAATCATAACTTAAAATTTCTTATTTGAAAGAAATTCGACTACTCATAGACATTAAATTACAGATGAAATCTTTTGTAAGATTGTAACTGCAGAAAACTTTCAATTTTGCACTTTTTGAGAAACATATTCTCATGTTCGAATGTGAGTGGCACACATATTGTTAGTAGCTAGGTCACCAAGTAATTCATGTATACGAATAAAATCATTTTCTGTTTATTCTTTTTTAAGCGCGCTTAACAATCAGATTAAGCTCTCATCATTTCTTTATTGCAGGATGTTACTGAAAACATTTACGCATTTTTGAAAGCATCATTGATTCAAAAACGAAACTGTGCACATAATCTTGGAATTGTTGATTTTATCCTATCTCGAGCTATTGTATTCAATTAAACCGCGACTTGTGATCTGCACTAACTCAGTCATTGAATTCACTCAATACTACTACTACTACTACTACTACTACTACTACTACTACTACTACTACTAATAATAATAATAATAATAATAATAATACATAGTTATCCTCGCAATATTTCGATGTACTTTTGTGAGAATAGGATAAATATCGTTTCATTTCAAAGGTGGTTGTACAAAATATCCTTGCATTAAAGTTTACATGTGTTCAAATTCCACTTGGTTATCCTAGTGTTAGTAGAGTTTGAAAATCTTGAATACCATTTTTTCTGAAAAGTTTTAATAAATAGATTTTAGCAAACGAATGTTTGGTGTCCGGCAACCTTGTAACGCAGCCACATTTATGATTCAGCTTTTCTGTTAGTTCATACTACAACTGGTTGTCGTATGTCTCTGCTGTTAAAAAACATCATCGCAAAATCCAGGAAGCTTAAACTGATCACTTTGTTTTGGCGGTATTTTGCTACTGCGCGAAAATACAGTTTGACATTCGGATGGTTTCCAATCCTTATCCACCAAATATGGATAGCAGACCCATTCGTGACTGCACCTTGTTTACTGGGGGTTGCCTAGCTTGATACAAGAGGTTATTATCTATTAATTTCTCTTATCTAAACAGGTTAAAACAATGGTAACCTTAAAACGAGCTCAAAGTTTCATATGTAGCTTCAAAGAAATTCTAAACTTCTCTCTTGGCTTGGGTTCACATTCATAGCTGTGGTGAAAAAAGAACGTGTTACTTCATTGTGTTGAATTCAGAAATTAAGCTGTAGTGTGGAGTGGATTCCAATCGAGTGAAAAGCTATTCGGTTTACTTTATTGCTTTTTTGTTTGCTTCCAACTGCTGCTAGCCTCGTGCCAAAATCATAACTTTCATTACACGTTTTTGATTCGAGGACGTTATAAGGAATAAGTATTAGGCTGTAGAAGCAAGACATTACCGAATAAAATTTCCTAATGAGTAACGAAGGTTTAGGCATCTAATCAGATACGGCTGTGATACTTTACATGATATTTCGAATTGAAATGCTGACTAAGTAAAAAAGATATGCACCATTCAAATAGGAAAAACCACGTGGAGTTTCTAGTTGAAGATTTGAACCTGTTCGATCTTAAATTTCACATGCTAATGCATCATGGCGTCTTTCAGTTATCTAAGGTTGGAAAAATCCATCGGCATTTATACTAGGTTGTCCCTTCGAAGCATTTTTTAGATTATGTTTCCGCTATTGATTAAAAAGTATTCTTCCTTCCATTACGCTCGAGTCAGATTTTTGCGTGCAACCACCTCCATATTCTGCATGTTGGTTCACCTTAAATCAATTTGATTTCAGATTAATTTTAGTCAATTCAGAATTTTGAGAATTGTTGGGCGTTCCCACCTTAAATTTCCAAGTCGTTTAATATTATCTTATTTATGCTAGCTAGCTACGCGTTTATCAGCTTGAAATGTGTAAATTTGCTTCGACATTATATTCATATAAACGAGTTTTGATAGCTAATTCGCGCCTATGTGATAACTAATTACAAATTCCATGAGTTGGATTACCATACGACTTTACAATTCAACTTCGGCTTTATCGTGTGTTTTTAAAATGAAAACTTTTTCTTACAAAAAGGCTGCGATATTAGTGATTAATATTTTCAAGCCAATTCAATCACCCCAAGTTTTGACACAAGTATTGCGTTTCATGCTTTTCTCTATCAAATTTCAGCAACTATGGCCCAACACTTTACGTTCAACAGCTGGTCAGACAGAAAGGGTGTCACTCGAGTTTGTGGTTGTACGGACGAGAAGAATACATCACGGAGGCAGGAACCATGAACATATTCATATATTGGACAAACGAACATGGAGGTATTGCTTGGATACATTAGCTGATGCTTACCATTCATTAATGACAAAATAGGTTACGTGAGTATTAAGCATGTTTGACTTGAGAAGCTTAAATTGCAAGTAGAGGATTTTTTAATGTCGACAATTATCGGTATACAAGAATGCATGTTGAATAAAAGTGGATTTAAAGAAATCCGTATGTGCATACATTTCGATCACACACCCCACGACCGGTTTTTTGCTGTTTGCATTCACCAGGTAAAGAAACGGATTCAATTCTTTCCCAAATGTATATCTGTATTTAAAAAAGATTACGGCGATAGCATAAATACCCCAATGTGTTGAATAGCAAAATCTGGTTACACCTAGTACAGAATACTGTCAACCGGACTAGCGCATCCTTAACAAGTTATTCGTTATATATAGCAAAGAATTTGATAACATTCGTCAGAGATAGCTTTACACCGATAGCATGTACCGATTGGCTAACTACTATATAATCATGATAAAAGTAAAATCCTAAAAGGGTGGGATTTAAATGGCTACAGATTCTATAGAAGATTGAGCACAAACTTAGAGGAATAAAAAGCCTACACCTAAAAAGGAACAAATATTAAATCAATTTTCGTGAACGGGTAGAGTTGCATCAGTACGACAGCTTACTTGAGGCTTTCACTGACATGTATCAGAGCTGGCTTCTTCGTCATTCTACTTGACAAAATACAAGGTTGAGCAAACACTCCGAGAAGTTGCTTAGTGCTGGACCGCCATTAAACACGGTTTTGGGACATATCCCGAAGCGTAACTAACCACTGTGATATCTGATCACAGGGACCCCAGCCAGCTGCGTTGACTTTGGAAAGGTTATTAGTTAGGGCAGCTGACTGGCGCGTCGAAATCAGCTTGCTTCGGGTGGTGCAGCTCGTAAGTCCATGCAGGCGGTTCACCTGGGGAATTGAAAACCTTTATCTCAAACCCCCACTGCCTTGTGACTACATATAATCATAGAAAAGGCTTCAGAAGTCAACCTCGAGAAAAAATCCGCAGCCGGAGTCCCATATCAGCCAATCTGTTCCTTTGGTTCCAGTTGTATCGTGTAGAGGGAGCTCTTGCTGCATGAGCAACAGCTAGTTCTCCATATTGAACTGCCCTTGCGTACATCTCAACGCACCAATGGTGAGGACACTCCATTCGGCTTCAATGGATAATAACACTGGAAGCAGCAGATACTGTTTAAAAGCTATGGCTCAACTGGCGTAGATCTCAGCGCCTGGTGCTGCTTCCGACGTTGGGATAGATTTTCAGTCTCATTGGACGGCTACCACCCGCCACAAGCTGGGTAGCACAACGGTCAATAAATTGCCGTCTCGCCACGGTCTGATATCTTTATTGGATGCATGGGGATTAGATATCAACCGACAAGCAGACTGTATTTTTCCGCGCCAGCGAAAAGAATTAATAAACAACGAATACCAGTTCTGAAAATAGGAGCCTGGAACATCCGGTCCATGCTCCCAGGATTTCATGACGACGTCTCGAAAATTAGAGGCGTAAGAGAATCAGATGTGATTAACAATGAGCTAAAAAGGCTGAAGGTCGACGTGGCTGCTCTGCAAGAGACGCGATTATCAGACATTGGTATACTAACAGAAAGAGTTTACACATTTTTTGGGGTTGAAGGGGCTCTGATGATCATCGACTGCTTGGAGTTGGATTTGCCGTGCTAAACAGCCTACTGAAGCAGCAGAACCAAGTAGCAGCGGGAGCTAACGGATTTGAACTCTAAATCTGAAGTGCATTACTAGCGCCATTACGTTGATCAAATTTTATGCACCGACGCTCTCTGCGACGCCTGCAAAAAAAGACTCTTTTTATCATAACATCACAACAGTCCTGAAAAACGTGCCACAAAAAACTGTGTAGTGGTATTGGGTGATTTTAATGACAGATTTGGTGCAGATTACGAGTCTTGGCAAAATTCTCTCATAAGTTTCGGAGTAGGTAAAACAAATAAAAATGGACAACGCCTTTTAAAACTGTGCACACAGTTCAGTCTTTGTGTCAGTAAAACCATAAAAATCTATTGGAAACATCCTCGCTCTAAGCAATGGCATTAGCGTGATCTTATTCTTGTAAGGCGCACAATATATAAGATGCTTACTCGTCACGAGATCATATCAAATCGCAGACTGCGACACTAGCCATCCGCTGGTTTGTGCAAAAGTGAAGTTTCTTCAGGCTAGATTTTACAGCGCCAAATTATCTGCCAAGCCAAGGATAGACGTCACTCTCATGTGCGAACCTAATCTAGCTGCGCGATTTGCAAAAGCCTTCACAACTGAGTTTAACAATACAATCCCACTCAAATCGGCTTAAGAAAACTGGGAATAGCTAAGAGGCTGCATATACCGAGTCGCATTTCACACTTACGGTTCAAAGAAAGCTCGAACGAGAGACTGGTTCGACGAAATGGCTTTCCAGATGACTGAGGTGTTGGATGAGAACTGTCAGCGTTATTAAAGTTCAAAGGTATGCCACCAGATGAAAACCTACGACTTTTAAGAGCAGCTAAAAATAAGATCCAACAGACTGCAAAACGATGTACAAATGACTATTGACTGAAATTAGCCTCAGTATCCAAAACCTGTAGATACTGGAAATTTTCACGATATGTATGATGGTAAAAACAAACTTAAAACGGATAGCATTATGTCTGTATCTGGCAATCCTATTGTCGACAAAACTCAACAGATTGAAAGATAGGTAGAGCACTTCTATCTCTACTCTATGGACAGAACAGTTTTACCGCAACTACTCGGGAGAAAACCCTGAGGAAAAATCTGAAGCTGAGTCCCGTAGACGGTTAGTTGGTGCACACCACCTCTTTCTGTCAACTCCCTGCTGCCTTGCAGGTCGCACTTGGTTGTGCAAAGGCTAGAGAAGTTGACTCGAACAAACTCCGAGTGGTGCTGGGGACGCTGCTTTGTACCCAAATCCCCAAGACACTTCATGAATCACGAACTATTACAACCTATCGCTAATGCTACGGCGTTCCCGGTATGCGACGCGCCTCATGCTCTCCCAGCGGCTGGGGTGAAAAGTAAGCAAGCTGGGTCCCTTAATACCCGCTCCCCGTTGTTTATCTCATGTTGGGATGTCAGAACGCTCCTCGATCCCGGTAGCCAATGCATCACGATGCGCAGTCTCTGCGACTATGGCGTGAGTATAGGCTGCTTGTCGGAGGTATGAATCCCGGGCAGTGGCTGCATTCGTATCAAGATTCCAGGGAGAGACATCTCCTACTGGTTGTACCACAGTGGACCCACTGACAACTCCGGGCTACACGGCGTTGCGATTGCGCTTGATGCGAAGGCTCAAAATGCCCTAACGTTATGGGAAGCCATTTCATCACGAATTTTGATTATGCGTTTCCGTGGAATACCGGTCAACCTGAGTGTTTTGTCTGTTTACGCGCATACCATGCCCACCGACGATGCATCCAAGGAAGCATTTTATGAAGAATTACAAAAGGCCGTAGATAAAATCCCCAGGCGCGACATACTGATCATTGCTGGTGACTGGAATGCTCGTACAGGCGAACCGGACGCTACTACACAGCGGATTATCGGCAAGTTCAGTCTCGGAACACGTTGCGAAAATGGTGAGCGCATGCTTAATTTCGCCAGCTTTAACCGTCTGACAGTGACGAACACGCGCTTTCAGCATCCTAGGAGACACTTGTTCACATGGTATTCTAACGACGGACGCACTGCACACCAGCTGGATCATATTTTGGTCCGCTCGCGCTGGAACTCATCTGTTGAGGACTGTAGGGCTTATCGTGGTGCGGAGACTGGCAACGCCAGCGGTTCAGATCACGTCCTGCTACGCGCGAGAATCAAAATTCACCTCAGCTCTCGTCCGAGGCCCCGTCCCACTAAACGAATTAATACAGCGGCTTTGAACGACAGTGAAAAGTGTCTCGCTCTATCCAAATCTCTCGCCTCCAAGCTAACTAACTTTGAGGTTTCGGACGAATCCAATGCTTCAGTCGACTCTCAATGGAATCATCTGAAATCAGCGCTACAACGAGCCTCAATAGCGGAGCTCGGGATGACTTCCCGTAAACGGAAATACTGGCTATCCGAGGAAACCCTGAAGTTATCTGACAAAGCTCGCGAAGCGCGATTGTCGGGATCGTCAGCGCACCGCAGCCTCAGACGACAAGCCACGCGTTCTGCCAGGCACGATCGCAACACATTTCGGGAATGTTTAGCTAAAGAAATGGAGAATGCTTCGAGTAGCGGCCAATTTGGCTCACTCTTCCGCCTGATCCGTATTTCTTCGGGCCGACGAAATTCGACCGAACACCCACTTTGCGATTTGAGCGGCTCACCGCTTTGCGAACCGGACAAGAAAGTGGAACGCTGGGCTGAGCATTTCAGCATGTGCTAAATCGACCGGCGCCACTGACGGCACTACCAACGGCTGTAGCGAGCGAGACATATAATGTTTCATGCGATCACCCAACGCGCGACGAAATCATCCGAGCCATCGGCCGACTAAGGAACAACAAGTCCCCTGGCGAAGACGGCGTCCACAAGGCCTGCTCTTCCGTTTTGATTGAACCACTGCATGATTTGTATCGTAAGATATGGGAACTAGAGGAGCTTCCACGCGACTGGGGCACTTCACTCTTGATCCCCATCTTGAAAAAAGGTAATGCCTCATTGTGCGACAACTACCGTGGCATCAGTCTTATCGACATCGCCGCGAAGGTTTTTGCAGTGATTCTCTTATGCCGCTTTACGGAAGAGAGGGATATACGTACGCGAGTCAACCAAGGTGGTTTTCGTCGAGGTCGGGGCTGCGTCGACCAGCTGTTCACATTGCGTCGAATTCTGGAACATCGTTACCGCTATCAGCAGGCAACAACCGCTTGTTTCATCGACTTCGAAGCCGCCTTCGACTCTGTCGACCGAGATTCGCTGTGGAGTGTGATGCTGGCGGATGGTATGCCGGAGAAACTTGTGCGCATGATGCAAGCGTACAATTCATTCACGCAGAGCCGCGTACACGCATATGGAATGGTGTCCGGCAATGGTGCTCTTTGTCCCCTGTGCTATTCAACTTCGCGATCGATTGGACAATGAAGCAAGCGCTTTCAGATTACACCGGTGTGATACTGAGTCCGAGCGTTTCGATTGGAGTATGCCGACGACATCGTAATCTTGGGGGATGATCCTGAAACGCTTCAGACGACCCTGGAACGCCTCAGCTCATTTGCTTCTATGCTGGGGCTACGAATCAACACGCGCAAAACTAAGTATTTTACCACCACCACTGGACCTCATCTGCCTCTCAAGATTGGTGGCGAGAACTTGGAGATGGTGAACACTTTTCGTTACCTTGGTTCGTGCGTGCTACCGTCAGGCCAAGCCAGGGATGAGATGCCGACCCGTGTACAAGCTGCGCGCACGGCGTTTTCGCGACTACGTTGGGTTCTATTTAGCCGTAGAGAAATCAGCCGACGTACAAAGCTGCGCGTCTACAGAGCGGCGATTCGCCCAGTTCTCACTTATGAATGCGAGACGTGGCCTGTGCGGGTGGAGGATATGCGGAAACTAGAGGTTTTCGACCACTGGTGTCTCCGACGCATCCTCAATGTTCGATGGGATGAGCGGGTAACGAATGACGAGGTTCGCCACCGTTGTTTTGATATCCCTCGCCTGAGTTCGATATTGCGGCAACACCGATTGAGATGGTTTTGCCACATCCTGAGACGCTCGGACGCTGAACTAACCAGGATGACACTATCGCCGACACCCTGCGCAGAATGGCGTTGTCGTAGCGGAGGACAAGTGAAGACTTGGCTCGCCACCGTGAGATCGGACGTGGAGCTGCTTGGCCTACGATCGGTTTACGGATGGCGCACGTGGGACCGGACCTGGCTTACAATCTGCGCGGGTCTCGCTTCTAACCGCCGAGCGTGGGCGGCTGCAATCCGTGCTGTCAATGAAGCCGACTCATCCTCCAGGAGGAGATAGTCGCACTAAACTAAACTAAACTAAAACCGCAACTACTTGAAAATTTTAAGTGGTGGCCAAAAATTGAACATTTGGATATTCCCCTACTTCTGATGAGCTCAATAGGGTAATCGACCGCTTAGCGAATAAGAAGGCCACTGGTGACGTCGGAATTCCACATGAGC
>JACCGJ010000881.1:22715-50734 GCA_013407085.1 Atriophallophorus winterbourni
GACCAAAAGGCCTTTTAGGTTGCGGCTCGTCTGTATTTATACACTGTTTCTTGCGAAACACAATATGGCCGACAAATCGACTAATGAGGATTTGAGAATAAGAAATTCCAAAGGTTAATCAAAGTTTTAATGGAGTTTTTGAGGAAAAATAACTAATATTTCTAACAGTAAAGAAAGTAGTGCTGGGGATATGAGCAACACATGTCCTTGGTATTCTATAGGGCGCACGGTCGCTGACACGGGATGTCTATGATAAATTATTGTTGATGAACCTCAATTTCCCAGTCACTTCAAGTCGTTTAAAATGAATTTCATTTAGAAACTGTTTTATTTTTAGGAAAACGCAATGAGGGCCAATCTAGGATAACGATACAACATCCGCTAAAATTGTTTGTTTGTAAACATTTCATCAGTAAGACTTTTGGGTTCTGAGCAGTGTACAAACGAATATGTGACTCCGCATATAAAACGATTTCGAATGCCACTGGCTTTTAATGAAATACTGCAAAATGAGCACAAATCAGTAGCCTATCGTTTTTGTTCCTCATCACAACGGTTTCACCAATTAATCCGTCGTTTTGCATTACCCTTCCAGCTCTCGTTCACACTAACTCAAGCAGTTCTCTTTTCCTGTCTTATGTGCGTGTTAATTTGCAACGTGATCGTGGCAATCGTGTTCAAATTCCATTTTCATCGAGCCTATGGAATCGTCTTGATCGTGTTCTACCTCACTTTTGTGTTTGTCGCGATTTTGATCGAAATGGATTATATTCAATCGCCGAAAAATTGGGGTCTTCTCACTGGAACCGAATAAAATACAACGCATTTCGAAGAATCTATAACCGTGTGCACATGATGTATGCTACAATCCCACACAAGACCTTTTTTGCTATTTTAATTATATCAATATGTGTGTGTGACTATTTTCACGATATGCCATTCCAAACCACGAAGGTTGGTTCATTTTTTACACTGCCGGTTCAGTTGAATAAATTTTCACGTGACATACACACCAGTTTTATGAGAAAAACAAACTTTGGAGTACAAATTGATAGCAAAAGACCGAGTGGGACAAAATGTTCATGAAATGAAGTTTCCAATGAATTATTAAAGACATTAATTAGTAATATTTTGCTTCGTCAGACCGAGAGTATCAGTTGGATCAGACTTCGAGTTTAGATAACATTCACATGGCCGATCTCAAGTTGACAAAGATATACGCATCCCTAGTTGGAGCTGATCTTGTTTAAATACAGACGAGAAAAAGATCAATTGGCGAACTGTCTTGCATGCTACATAATCGCTAAAAATTGTTTTGTTTTGGTTCAGGTGAGATCAAAATTTGTCGACTGATTAGCATGCTTGTTTAATCTATGCGGGTCTTGAAAGTTAATGATAATCTCATCACCTCATTCTTGTTGAGAACCATTGACTTTTAAACTGCCTCAGTCTTTCCATAGAAGTTTTATTCCGTGCCTTATCACTTTTGATTGATCTTGATTAACTCCATGACCTGATCGTTTTCAAGTTAAGGCTCAATCCCGGATCAGTGAAATCGCAGGGATGCTTCAGGATTTACTTGCTGCGCTCGTTTATCGTACTATTGAGTTTTCTAGATGTTTGTTTCAACTCCAGAAAAAGCCTTGAAATTGATTTTAAAGACACTCTAAGTGTGTTATACCCTTGGGTTGGAGTAATAAGGAGGAGAGAGTTTTTACCTTTTTATGAAAAAATTGTTCGCGTTCGCTAAAAGCAGTACAGACCCTGAGCTATCTGATTATAGTAAGAATCTCCAGTATATGAGTTGACCATTATCCCAAGAGAGTTAAGCCGGTAACGAGGACAATTATGATGTTGAATAGGCTAACGATACAGAAAAAATTAAAGGTTTTAAATCCAAGAGTTTGTTAAAGGAATCGCGTATTTCCGAACTTCTTTTCGATGAATTTGTCAAAAGTTTATTAGCAAGGTTTTATTTATAGTAGTTCGTGTTAGTGTTGTCATTTCATATTGAAACTTGGGCATACTACCTGTGAATACTTATCAAAAGGATATAATTGTCGAATACATATTTTACGTCGTCAAAGAAACGCAAGTACTTCACCCGAAATGTTCAAGATGAATTGATGCCCCATTACAAGGAAAATGAAGTAATAAGAAGAAATTGTAGAATATTTGCAGTTCTAACTTCGTCTTGATCTCTGACCAATTTGAGGTAAACTAAAAAAATTGCAAATTTCGCCAATACTTACAATTTGATTTTCGGATGCTACGTCGTCTTTCGAGAAAATGGGTTACATAGTGAGTCGGGTGAAAATTGGTTCCACGAAGATCTTGAAAACAAAACATCCATGAAATAAGAAATGCTCGCATTTGTCTTAGTAGATTCCACAAAATATTTATTCATGAGTTTACAACTGCGGAAATTTTAAGAACGCCAGTAAAGTGTGCGTTAGAAAGTTGATCTGTAGTGAATTGCATTCTATTAACACGAATTTTAGGTAGACAAATTGTTCATGTAAATGCATTTAGTTTAAGAAAACTGTTAAATATATATTGCAAATAACGCTTCATTTATGTCTCATTGACATTACGTTGAATCTGAATATCCTGGAAGAGTAAAAGATACGGATTCACTGATTCGCAGTCTGTACGCACATATAGATATACGTCTAGGAGGTTACCACAACTAGGTAAGATATAATGGTCTTTCGCATAATAATCACTGGAAATTTTTCATGCTAGCCATACGTTTAAAAACTTCAAGTGGTTAGCATTTCGAGATAATTTAATTCAATTCAATTCAATTTTGATGGTCTAAAATGCATATAGCTTTACGAAATACCAAATAATAATATAGGATCTACGAATAATATAACACGAAAAAACGGGATTTAGTTGCTTACTGAGAAGTTCAAGAATCAGGCAAAAATATAAAGGTCAGAAATTGTTTTCGTTTAGGGGGAGGACAAATGTAGATGCACGGGGTCAAGATATATAGTTTTCTTCGATGAACGGGTTAAGGGTCAAAAAGGCATCAAGACTTCTGTTGAAAATCTGCTGATTTGGCGAGTTTACAACATAATCGGGTAGATTGTTACAAGCAAAACAAACTCGCACGGCAAAAAATGTCATCTACAATTGAGTCGCGAGTCAGGGACAGCTAGAATAAATATGTAAGCTCTTGTCTTATGCGAGCCTCGTAGATTAAAGAAGCACTGTAGAGGGTGATTTGCTGTATTCAAAATATTGTAAACCAAAATCAAATTCCCCTGGAGACGACGTGGATAATGGAATAAATTCAGGGTTTTGATTCGCTCATTGTATGGTTTCCGGCTGAGTCCGGCGACAAGTTTGGTAGCTCGATGGTATATTCTTTGCAAAGTCGCAACATATTTTTTAGGCCATGGTGACCATGCTTGTACTGCATATTTCATCGTGGGTCTAAACTACTTTTTATAATGCAGGGAATTTGTCTGTTTTGAGAACCTCCTTAAAAGTCTCTTTTAGGGTGACAATTCCTGTGATGTTTTGCGATTGATAGAGTTGCAGTGGCTCGACATTTCTAGGGTGTTGCTTATTAACACACCCAAATCCATTTCTTCAATGGTCCACAAAAGACTGTATGTACCAAGAAAATACTGGAACTCCACATGTTTTCCAAGGTTTAACATGTGACAATTATGGAAATTGAAAAGTAGGCGATTTAGGGGCCAAACGTGGAGGCTCTGCAGATCCTTCTGGAGCAGTTCACAGTCTTCCGGCTTATTTATCCTCGATCAAACTTTTATATCTTCCGCGAACAGTACGATCTTACACTTAATGATAGCCGATATGTCATTGACATAAAGCGCGAAGAGGATTTGTCTAAGGACTAGTCCTTTAGGCACTACACTTGTCACGGCCACCGACGTCGATAGAGAACCATCCACAGAGACCAGAACAAGCCGATCACTCAGGTAGTTTTCTAACAAGGCTAATAGTCTGCAGTGATACAAAAACTGTCCAGCTTCTGCAAGAAAATACTGTGGTTTACGCGGTCAAATGCTTTCGACATATCGAGGTAACTTACATGGATGGTATCCCCAACATCTTCTGCTCGAGTCCAGTCGTCAAGGTGGTAAGGTGAAGATAAGTTAGGCAGAAGTATCAGTTTCTAAACCGTGTTGCGATCATGAATAAAGCTTATTTACTTCAAGGTATTTGCTCAGTTTTTTTCGCTACGATCCTTTCGAGCACCTTGGATACGGCGGACAACAAGGTAATTGGCCTGTTATTTGCTGGCTTTGAACGCCTTTGAATATCGAAGAGATTATACCGGATTTTCATTCCGTCGGTATGACACTTTAAACAACGATTCGAAAAATAATTGAGTCAGAGGTCCGCATAGAATTTGTGCACAATGCTTGAGTATATTGGAGGTAATTTTATAAAAGCCTGGGGATTTTCTGGGATTCAATGATAGTAGAGTTCCCAGTACCTCTTCTATGGTAATGGTTATTGTGTCTAATGGTAAAAGATGCCTTATTTCTGGATCCAGTTCTATATCCACGCTTTCCTTCGGACAAAATACTGTAGCATAATAATTTACTAGAACATCTGCGGTGTCAGCTGCATTTGTAGTCATTCCAGAGTGCGTCCGTAAGGCCGCAACTCCTGGTTTCACTGAACACTGCTTGTTCACAATCTGGTAAAGGAGCATTGGATTCTACTCAATTTTAGATATTATATCAGCTTGATACTGTATTTCATCGTCAGTAATAAGTTTAATAACATGGTTCCTAAGTGTAATTTTGGGGGATGTGGGCAACATAAAACTTTGGTTGCTAAGTGTTCGAAAAGTCTTCCATGTGGTTTCGGTGATAAGCCAACGATGATTTCTCTGAATCAAATTTCGCATTTTTATCCATTTCCTAACGAATAAAACAAGCCCCAGTGCCTGATCGATCAAAGTTCGAAACAGTGAGTAATTGATGATGGGTAAGCCATGTTGTGCCTTGGCAACAAATCCACATCTTCACTAAATTCAAATTGTCTGACTAGACCATGATGACCAACTTCGTCGTTCCCACTATGGGCATTCCCGCGATTATTGTTTACCCTCACGCATTCACTCTGTTGTTGTCATATAAATACAAACCATGTCCACAGTCAAAACGCACACACTGGGCCCTTGCAACTTGGACTCCCGATTAACGTTCCATACCAGTCTTGTTCTGTTTTCCTGACTGTTTGGGTAAAGAACAACGCATATATTGATAGAACACAACGACTATCTCTGCTGCAACATAAACGATACATCCATCATAATAAGGATATTAACGTAAAGCAAATAGATTATTGGTGTCCCTTTGTCTCGATGTTTAGTCAAGCTTTAAATAGATATCATGCAGGGTACTTGTTTTGTAGATTTAATTTTAGGTCTAAAATATGGAAGCAAATGTTTTATCGCTGACTTAACATCATCCTTCAAAAGGTTTTGTATTTATTCCTCTTCTCATTCCAGATAGGTCTACAAGTTAGGAATAAATTTGTAGGCTTTATAATCATTTGTGCACCCGATGGTAAAAAAAACTTCCGCCACAACCCCTTTTTTCATGTTTTACGCAAAATGCTATTTAACCAGGGGGGGCCATTGGCAGGGTTTCTTTCATTTAACAACGGGGCGTGACTTTTAGGCTATTTGAATTAACCAAAAGTCCAAACATTATTTTACAGTTGAAGTGACCAGCAAATAGAGGCTGCAGAGGCTATTAGATTCTTTGTGTCTATTTTTAAAGTGTTTTTACGGACATTCGTATGATCCCTCTGAGGAAGACCTCTATCCGGAACGATGAATAAGCAGCAGCAATCGGTGCATTTAATAGAAGCCTCGATACATCGATCCGTAACATCGGAAAATCTGGATGTGACCACCAAATACAATATTGAAGGCGTTTGACTAACACATATCATTGTGTGGTTGTTTACATTCTGCACAGAGTTCGGTTCATTAGCCGAATTTAAGAATTCTTGTTGAAACGGCTTACCACTCGCAAATACATCCGTTGTGTGTAACGAGCGTATTCAGACATCCTAAAATGATACAGTAACAAGGACACCACGTCATTTGCTTTGAGAAGATAACTAAGGAACGTAAGCGGCATGTGTGCGGTTAATAAAAACAAATGTGACAACCTCAGAGCTAGAATATACCTTACACTAGATGATTGCAGCATTTCCAGCGATATATTTTGCCCCACCCAAAACTTTCACTATGAAGCGACCTTTTAAGTATATAGCGAAACCTCTGGCCGTTCTCGGAACTGCTATATCATTTTTTATTTTTTTATTTTGAAGTAGTGCGCATTATATCAGTTATATCAATTTTTAACCAGAAAAATAAAATCTGGCTTGCGCCTACAGTCAATTCCAGGAAACTCGTCAAGTTTGTTTCGTAGACTCCTTGTACTGAAATACAACAATTTGAAATCTCTTTACCAAAGGGTCAAATGAGGATTTACAGCATCTTCTACAATTTTACAGATTCTTCCTCACTGCAAAATATCAAAATTATTAAGATCTTCCTCGACGATTTCTCTACTTGCTCTTTAATCGTTGGTGGCTGATCTCATTTTAATTCTGTCTACGAGAAACAGATCACGTATTATCATGAATGGCTCCTTCTTAAAATGATGAACGCGTCTTAGTAAAAGTTGAACTCGCTCTATCCAGGCCAAAACAATGTTCACTGTTCATGGGTTATCCTCCTCCACACATTTATCTCAATTTCGAATGCGAAAATAATGGTAACTTCCTCCTTCACTTGATAAAGTTGCTTTGAAATATAGGATTGTAAGAAGGTGTGCTGTTGCTGAAATCTTATCTCAACTGTGTCCCTAGTTCACCTGCAAGCATACGTCAAGATCAATCATCGACTTTGCGAATCACATTTGGGTATTCTGGTTACAAAAGATCCATCAGCATTGTCAGCGGCATGCAATTTTTTTCAACTACATGAAGCTAAACCTCTATTTTATTCTGTTCTCAGGTCAATCTTGCATAGCCCGGATAACTAGGAACGGCGTAAGACATCATGTCTGCATAAGTCTTATTCTCTCTAGACTGCTTAGCAATCGGTATTTAAGGCAATCACTCAGTAAGTTTAAGCACATTCACAACATATCATTTTGTGAATGATGTGTAGTCGAAGAAGCTACGTCCACAATTGTGCACACAGATGCGAATGGTACGCAAGCCTGCTTCACAGATAGGTGGCTTTTGCTCTCTGCTGAAAAAGAATCACTATCCTTGTCCCATCCACCGAGCTCTTCAGCGGTTTTCATATATAAATTTCGACTCGATGTTGATTATCACCGTGCATAACACCAGATAATATACGTCATATTTTACATATCGTGAGAATGAAGTAAAACTTTATTTGATATTAACTGAATAATTGTTATCACAAAGTAGGATGGGACTCATGAAAATTTAGAGGATATGGTAACGAATGAGTTATCAGAGATTATGATAGTCAGCCTGCGCGTATTATTGTACTATGCACTTACAATAATAATTCGAATTTAGAATTTCACGAAAATATGTACTGCTCGAAGGCTTCCGAGACGGCTTGTAATAGAAAGCAGTAAGCCGTCAGTATACGATAGAAAACGCACATCCACAAACAACCGATGCAACCACGGTAGAACGAGAAAGGAGTAGAATGTCATTGTTGTGTGTTGACTATTTAAAAATGATTAGTGTTGAGTGAGTTACCGAACAGAAAATTAATGAAATGTGAGTGATAACGATAAAAAGAAATCGAAAGATTATTATGGTGCTATCTGCAATTGAAATGAAACGATAATATTTAAGTTAACAAGCCAAGATGTTACTAATCATAGGATTGTATACATCACAATAAATCTTCTCTTAGAGTGCCAGGCGTTTCAGAATTTGCTCGATAACAGATGAAGTAGTGAGAAAGTGTCTCTGGCTAGTAAACATTTCCGGTAGAAAATGAATGTAACTGAAAACCAGGAGGATTCAAGTATGATACGATTTTGGGTGAATTGAAAGACAAGGTAGCGCTTTTGGAAGATTTCGATTGTGAATGCTTGTCGAAAGAATGAATCCAAGACTTTGTCCATTGTTTAATGTCATCATGTGCATTAGTCCGTGGAAAACGTCATTTGATTAGTAACGGGAGTTGGACCAAAGCATGTCCTTTAGACGACCAGATGCAGCATGGATAAAAGGACATAGTTTGCTTTGAGGCAAATCGCATATTTTATCGTAGTCGAAACCATGAACTGCGGTCGTCTGTATCAAAATGGAACGATTGTGTCTAAGTTGATAAATTAACATGATACAAAACAGGACGTTAAAAATCACAAGGAGCAGTAAGGCTGCGTGTTTTCTCATAATACCCACGTACAACAATAATTATAATTCAAAACACCCCAATAATGTGAATCGCACGAAGTTTCCCAGAAAGGCTAAAATATAAATTAGTTAACCGGTTTAAATTTTGCTTCCACGCTGCCCAAAGTTTCGAAATTCATTAATTTTGTGAGTTATAGATCAAATGTGTAAAATGATTCAAAATTCTTGGCTTTAACTTTACTCAAGCTGCAACAAAATAGTTTGCAATGGTATAGTGTGCGATGTGTGCCTGAGTTGGGCTCATTCCAAATGCTCTGTACTGCGGTCAGCTAAATTTAGGGTTTATGCGGCCCATCGATGGCTTACATGGCTATGTGCTGACTGCATGAAATCCGTAGATACTTTGGCTGAAGAGCGTATGCGTCTCGAGGAACGTAAACGTTCTCCTCCAAGTCCGTCTTCGAAGATCAAAACCTTTGCCTAAGTAGCTAGGTCTGTAGTCCCGTTTACCTCCAGCCAGAATACCACTCACTTGTGACCACAGAAGGCGAAACCAACGCCATGATCCTGTCATCCAAAGGCTCCCTAGAAGCAAGTTAAAGCTAATCGAGGTGTTCACACTAACCCGACAAAGGATGTCCGCGCACTTGCCCGGTAAGTCCACAAATTAGGAAACGTGGTTGCACAGCAGCAAGCTAGAAACCAAGGTAGCTCAGCACGGTCAATAAATGTCTAATCTTAACTCAGGTTGAGCCTTTCATCCAAAAATAAAAGGCTGGTAAGGAAAGTGATCGCAGAAATGTTATCGACCTACTCCGTGCATCAGGCAAGCGCCCGACTTTAGTGGGTCGGCAAATGGAGGGGTGGCCCAAACGACGCATAAACCAGATCGCCGCGGCCAATTGAGGTTGAATTCACAAAGCAGTGCGATCCCGACTATTTCCTTTCGGAACCGCGTTGAGGGTAAATGCATTGTGCAACCTTACACACGCCAGAAAGAAAACTTCTAGCCTAATTAGAGCTAGAAAGTCGAAGATAGTTGTTAATCTTAGCTCACCTTATTCGCTCCTGATGAGAAACTCAGTAAATGACAATAGTGTGACGATGACGCTAACACAGGAAAATTATCCTGCAACTTTGAAGAGCGCCACTGTCGAGGTACTTTCTCTAGAGGATGAATCGTGGTCCAGTTGCAGTGATACGCATCACGAAGATTAAACTGGATGCCAGGAGTTGTCATCTGTTTCAAAAACGAATGCTCTATCTCTTGATGAAATTTAGCCTTCAAAAATCGTGAAGCAGCCTCGTGTATTACGTTAGAGTACAAAGAACTCTTAGGTAGCCCTAACACCGGGAGTCTGGCCCCATTTGATAGTGCTCTTCTGTTCTATACAAACGCTTGAGGCATTATAAATAAATGGGCTGAACTCCTCTGTAGAGTCAACGACACCCACTACAAAATTGTGGGTGTCACGGAATCATGGTAGTCTCATGATGACCACATAGCAGCTTCAATCGCGGAGAGGTTTAGCGCTGTAATAAGCGATCGACCTCATGGTAAGCTAGCATGCGGTGCGTTGCTCCTTTTGAGAAACGTTTTACTCTTCCTACAACTAACGTGCAGATAATATCTTCCTTGCTCATGCATGAATGCGCACATATAGTGGTAAGCTGCGTCTACCGTAGTCCGAGCACTAGTTTGGAAGAAGATGTTATTTGCAAATTGGGCTTTCATCTCTTTTGGTCTTCGCACCACGTGTTGTAATCTTCGGCGATTTTAATCTACTCGAGATAAATTGGGAGTACCAAACCTCGCATGCTCCAGGAATCGCGAACGATTTTCTGGATAGGCTACACTCCCATGAACTTTACCAACACGCAAACGAACCAACTAGATAACGTGAGGGTCAGTCTCCGTCTACTCTTGACCTAGTTATTTCAACTTCTGGAAGCGGTATACAAAATTTGGTCTTCCTGCCACCACTGGGAAAGAGCGACGATGTAGTATTAGCCTGCGAGTTACTCTTGTCATTTGGTGAGCTACCACTTAAGGAGTCTCGATGCTTCCAGAGGATCGACCCTGCTGCCCTATTGCAGGCAGGAGCTCTACTTCCATGGAAAAACATTGACCATGTGGATGAGATGTGAGGGCAGATCCAGAAAAACATCCTTCAACTTCAAAATCGATTAGCTCCTTTCGTACCCATTCGCAAAATTGTAAACCTCAATGGTGGTCAGCCTATGTTTACCGTAGCGTTCGTCACCGCAACGCAAAATGGAGGCGTTATGAGCTTACTTCCTCATGTGGGACTTTGGTCCATTACAAAGTAGCCCGAAATATAGCTGTTTCCAAGATAAGTGCAGCAATGTTCTGTTTCGAAATGTCACTCGCTCTAGAGACTAATACTCATCCGAATCGATACTTCAGCTACGTTCAATCTTAATTTTCAACACGAAAGGTGTAGGTATCTTGAGATGAGACGATCGCTCCATCTTCATTCCAATCACTGCAAAGTCTCAGTCGTTTTCCCTGCATTTTCAAAGCGTGCAACGCCGAGTTTATAACTCGAACGCCTATGCGCCATCACTTCAGTGTGCACTCACTGAACGCCCTCTTTGCACTGACTTATATTCGAGGTACACAATGTCGAGACTATATTGGCCAGCCTAGCATACAACAAGTCGGCAGAATCCGTAACCATCCATCCACGAATGATCAGACTGCTAGCTTCTATATTAGCTGTGCCAATCACATAACTTTTCACATCATAACTGATTCAGGGTACCCTTCCTATGCACTGGATAACAGCCGTTGTAGTACCTAGCCATAAGGGAGGAGCTTCTTCGGCGGCCAAAAATTACCGCCCGGTTAGCCTCACTAGTGTACTATGTAAGGTTATGGAAAGATTGATCTGCGATAAAAAATGTGGATATCTAACCACACTCTCTTCTGAAGGCCGCACAACACGGCTTCCTTAAAGGTAGGTCATGTCTGACTAATTTGTTGAGCTTTCTAAACGAGGTCACTAAGGGGATGGATGATGGTATAGCTGTAGAAGTCCTCTATTTCGACTTTAGTAATGATTTTGATTCGGTCAACCACAGGCTCTCGCTTCTCAAATTCTCAGCCACTGGAGTATCAGGAAACCTTCTGCGCTAAATTTAGCCGTTCATTTACTGTCAGGGTAGATGATACATACTCCGCGAATGCGCATATAACGAGTGGGTTTCACCAGGGTCCAGTCGTGGGGCCGTTGCTTTTCCTCATCTTCATTGATGATCTAGCCAACCAACTGCTCTCACTCTGTTATATGTTTGCTGACGACGTTAAAATTTTCGGTTTTCGGATAAATCCGATCTAATAAGTGACGTAGAAGCTAGGACGGCATGGGAGGTTATGTGGGACATTCCCGTTAACCTAGATAAGAGTCACTTGCTCTCTACACTAGCAGGCAACGTTGTTGTCTCTACGCCCTCAGGCCCCACGGATTTCCTTAGAGTAAAATTTATTAAGGACCTGGAAATCGTAGTCTCCGCAAACTTTAGGTGGGCTGACCAATGTGCTGATGCGGCTCATAGGGCCAGGAGTAAACTCTTTCGACTACGTTCAGCCCTCACATGCAGAAAAGCTGAGGTGCTGTTGTCCCTCTACAAGGCAATAGTACGGCCAAATTTAGAATACTGTATCCAGGCTTGGAAGCTGTATTACCAGAAGGATATCATGCATCTAGAAAAGCTACAGAATCTGGCCACTCGCAAGATCGAAGGGTTAGCATATACCAATTATGAAAATTGTCTATTGTCTGTAGTTATAAGCTTGAAGGAACGGTGCAGTGCTTTTTTTTCCGGAACATTACCCTTAAGACTAAATCCAACCATATTTATTGTCAAAAACCACAAAAATATCTGGAAAATTATTTTGAAAAACAAAAAGCGTTTCTTGTTCATTTTTCGTATTTGTTGAAATAAACTTTTGTCCATTGTCTTTACATTCGATTGGACATGCAACAACAATTAACTCTGTCACCCATCGGTGATGAGACCTTTTCCATCTTCCATTCACACTTACACACGCCTGTCTTCCTTACGAATCAATCATGGGAGTGGCGTGTGTTTGCAAGCACACACCCGAAGGAATCTGGGCACTAGTTTCGACTTGGTCGACTATCGCCCTCTGATACTGATACTGATACTATGCGGAAAGGAAGTGCACAAACCACCAATGAAACAGGATAAAACAACGAAAGCAGGCAGATAAAGTGTAGTATTTAAAGGAAATAATCTACGTTAACCAAGTACAAAGTTTATATACATATGAATCAATTTAAAATCATGATGTTGTAAGAATTCAGGGAATCCACAATAATAAAATATATAAAACATTCAATTTGACAAAGTAAAAATTATCGTTTCCTCAGCAGATCCTTCTGTTTTTCTCATATATTTTGTTGCTCTTGTTTTAATTAATCAAAATGCATGTAGTTTACACGATAATACAAACGCATCAGCTAAAAACAATCATTTAGAAGATTATTAAATGATTTGCCACAATATTCTGAAACACGGCAAGGATGCCGCTCCAAAACAATTGAGAAAATATTATAGTTCTTTCAAAGTATTTCCAAATATATTTTTATATCCAAGTTTTCGCAAATAAAAATTAATAAAGCTCATCAACGAAAAAATATTGTAAAGGAAAATCTGGGATTCGGTCAATATTTTACTGATCACATGCTTATTATTGATTGGAATAATCAGAAGGGTTGGAGTTTTCCACAGATTACACAGTACGAACCACTTTCTCTTTCACCAGCTATTAAGGCTCTGCATTATGCAACCTCGGTTCGTTTCGATTTTGTAATTTTAAAAATACAGGCTTTCGAGGGTCTCAAGGTAATCAAAGGAATTGATGGTACCGACAATCTATTTCGTGCTGACAAACACATGGAACGTTTCAAAACATCTGTCGAACGAATTTGTTTACCAGTAACGATATAAGTTAACTATAATTGAAGACATTCGACGCAAATGAACTTCTTAGTTGCATCAAGGAGTTGATTAGAATTGACAAAGAATGGATTCCGAAAGGGAAAAATGAAGCTTTGTATATAAGGCCATTTATTTTTGGATCTGATGTGAGGAATATTACCACATAATATACATTCACAGCCTTCGCTTGGTGTAGATATTTCATCTGAAGCCAAACTTTGTACAATTCTATCACCAGTCGGTGCATACTTTAAAGCTGGTCAAACTGGTGTTTCCTTGTATGCAGATGGTCGGTTTGTCAGAGCTTTCGAAGGAGGATGTGGAGCATTTAAACTCAGTGCGTAAGTGAACGATCATAATTTTATCATTTGAATTTCGAATGACAATTCACTCATGTAGACATGTTACGAATGTAAATACATCTTATAGCCGTTTGTTATTCCAAATCATATGCGAAGAGTTACAGTTTCTTATTAAACCCAACAAAGTTCCGTAGTCAATTTTTTGTTGAATATTGCTTGACAAATATGCAATGTATCATGCAGGATTGATTAAAAATAAAAATGAAAGCTTTATGGTTTATGACATGGATTTTTATCCCAAGACACCGTTAAAATGTGTAATACTTTGGTGAAAAGTTCATGAATCTAGAAAAAATAATCTTCATCTTTTTGAAATAAAAATGAGAAAAAACTGTAGAAACATCAAATAAATGCAAAGATGAATTATATGACTTAGTAGGTACGCAAAGTTTCAATTCAGGATCATTGTGAAATAAAACATACATAGATATATATTTAAAATGATCAAGGACAAAGTTGTTTCACATAACGTTGATGCTGAATGATCAGTATCATTATTGCATCGAGAAAATGTTTAAAACAGAATAATAATATTAATTTTATTGTCTCATAATTAACAACTATAATAATCATATTCCAAAAATACTACAGCAGCATTTCGAGGACAAATTTAATCTTTATACAGAAGAAAAGGTCAATCCTTCACATACGAGCACGAGCTAACCCCATTCTTTGAACATTTATTAATTTTTATCATTTGATTAAATTTTGATGAAAGTCTATGCATTATGTTCCACTGTGAGTGCTGAATTTGCTATTTTCGCAAATCTACCATGGATATATGTATATAAAATTGTCAATTTCACTAAAAAGTTGAAATATCCTAATTTCATATGCCTCACTCATTATGTTTAATAGCAGATAGCTCCATCTAAGAACTTTATCACATAATGTACGTACTCGGAGTTGAGAGAATATTCTTTTATAGCGACATCCGAGTTGCGACGTTTCACGTAATTAGGTATGAACTTACAAGGTTATACTTGTATGCCAACTGTTATATAGGGTTCGTACAACGAACCACGATGTTCAGACTTACTTACTTACTTTACTTTAGTGCGACTATCTCCTCCTGGAGAATGAATCGGCTTCATTGACATCACGGATTGCAGCCGCCCACGCTTGGCGGTTAGAAGCGAGATCCGCGCAGATTGTGAGCCAGGTCCGGTCCCACATGCGCAATCCGTAAACCGATCGTAGGCCAAGCAGCTCCACGTCCGATCTCCGGTGGCGAGCCAAGTCTTCACTTGTCCTCCGCTACGACAACGCCATTATGCGCAGGGTGTCGGCGATAGTGTCATCCTGGTAGTTTCAGCGTCCGAGCGTCTCAGGATGTGGCCAAACCATCTCAGTCGGTGTTGTCGCAATATCGAACTCAGGCGGGGATATCAAAACAACGGTGGCGAACCTCGTCATTCGTTACTCGCTCATCCCATCGAACATTGAGGATGCGTCGGAGACACTAGTGGTCGAAAACCTCTAGTTTCCGCATATCCTCCACCCGCACAGGCCACGTCTCGCATCCATAAGTGAGAACTGGGCGAATCGCCGCTCTGTAGACGCAGACACAGAATCACAAAGTGATTTTCGGTCGAGCACTCGAGGCGCTAATGGATGACCAAAGTGATGTGCTGCTCACATCCCCCGAACTTACACTCCACTAACGGTTTCTGGCTGTTTGCCGTCATCAGATTGAGACAGTAAGATTAGGTTCAGTGAGCCTTGAAACAGTGGATACATGGTAAACAAGACAATACTTGAATGTGACAACGGGCAAATGGGATTATTCGTACATTAGGTTGCACAATTTAATTTCAGTTTTTTTCGATTATGGAGTAACACGATCTCAAGCGTTAAATTCATTGTTGATTAAATCGCAGTAAATGATATCTCTGTAGAAATCATTGAACGTTCTGAATTTCATAAAAATCAATTCTGTAAAATATTCAAGGCTCACTGAACCTGATCTTACTGTCTCCACCTGACGACGGCAAACATCCAGAAACCGGTATTAGTGTGTAAGGGATGGGGATGTGAGCAACACATTACATTGGTCATCCATAAGCGCCTCGAGTGCTTGACCAAGAATCACTTTGTGATTCTGTCTGAACATCGTGGTTAGTTGTACGAACCCTATATAACAGTTGGCATACAAGTATGACCTTGTTTACCTTTAATCCACTGTTTCAAGGCTCACTGAACCTGATCTCACTGTCTCCACCTGACGACGGCAAACAGCCAAAAACCAGTAGTGGTGTGTAAGGGATGGGGATGTGAGCAACACATTACTTAGATATGAACTATGTTTAGATTCGGTAGTATAGAGATATTCTAGCCAAATTATAACACGTGTGCTCAATCCGTTATAAAAAATGTTATTAGCTAAATTTGACTATAATTTGTTCTCTACGTTCAAAGATGTCGTTTCCGTATGAGCTTCATTATATAGCAAATATCAATCAACTAATTGCCCGGAGAAGCATTTACTATTTAGCCAAATGTTTGTAGACAAAATTCAAATAAAAATACAACGCATTCGACAGCGATATCTGAATTGGATCTAATAGGCTTGCGCAAGTTAAAAGAACGCTATGTTCTAGAGACAAATGAGAAAAATTCATTAACACTGTGAAATCATACATTTTATAGCCAATGTGAAGCCATACTCATAAATTAAACTTTCGGATTTGAACGAAACATAACTACTCATAGAAATTTAATAACAGATGAAATCTTTTATAAGATTGCAATCACATAAAACTTTCAATGTTGCAATTTTTGAAAAGAAAACATTCTTATGTTAGAATGTAAGAGGCAAATTGCGACTGCGTGAAAGAGCAAGAGTAAAAGATATGTAAATTTCAACCCAGTCGCTGGTACAAGCCCTTTTTGAATTATTATCGAAATTTGCACCGCGGTGGTTAGGCTCATACAATTGATTCACGGTTTTTAACGCATTAAGCTGTCAAAATTGATTTGCTGAACTAGAATGAAAAACTTACTGAAATTGTAATACAAGATGGGAAGCATACCAAAGACTGAGATTGATACGGATTTTATTAGTCTATTTTTCAAGGGTAAATGTAATCTATCGAAGCTCCAGTTTGACGAAAGATGATGAATGGTACGACTCGTATTTTGTGTGCTGGGATAATCTTGTAAGTAGCTGGGTCACCAAATAATTCATGTATACGAATAAAGTCATTTTCTCCCTTTTCTTCTTTAAGCGCGCTTAACAATCAGATTAAGCTCTTATTAATTCTTTATACCAGGATGTTACCAAAAACATTTATGCTTGTTTGAAAGCATTATTGATTCAAAAAGTAAACTGTGCACATAATCTTGGAATTTTTGATTTTATCCCATTCCGAGCTATTGCATGCAATTGTATGTGATCTGCACAAACTCAGTCATTGAATTCACTCAATACTACTACTACTAATACTAAAACATAGTTATCCTCGCAATATTTCGATGCAATTTTGTGAGAAAAGGATAAATAGCGTTTTATTTTACCGGTGGTTGTACAAATATCCTTGCATTAACGTTAACAAGTGTTCAAATCAGACTTGGTTATCCTAGTGTTAGCATAGTTTTAATATTTTGATAACCTTTTTTCTAAATACTTGTAATAAATAGCTTTAAGCAAACGAATGTCTGGTAACCGCGTAACTTGTAACGCAGCCACTTCGATAGTTCAGCTTTTCTGTTAGTTTAAACTACACCTGATTGTCGTATGTCTCTGCTGTTAAGAAAAACATCGCCGTAAAATCCAGGAACCATGAACTGATAACTTTGTTTTGGCGGTATTTTCCTACTGCGCGAAAATACAGTTTGCAATTCGGATGGTTTCCAATCCCTATTCATCAAATATGGATAGCAGACCTATTCGTGTCTGCACCTTGTTTACTGAGGGTTGCCTAGATTGATACAAGGGGTTATTATCTAATAATCTCTCTTGTCTAAACAGGTTGTTGTTGGCCTCCGTCGGTCGATGTCGACCATGGATGTACATCACATCGCATGAATTTCATGTTTTGCAACTTTTTGAATGACTAAACAGTCCGATTCGGGAGGAACAATCTCTCCCAGCGCTTGCAAGAAACGATGTCAAACTCTGTGTATTATGCAGTCAGTTGCACGCCGTCGGCGTGATCTGCGTTCAGCAGCCAGGAGCTGTATTTGCTCCTCCCCGGCTTGCAGTCGACGCTTTACACAATGCCTCCAAAGTGAGCGGTCAAGAGCAAGTTCTTCCCAGCTTGCGGGGTCAATGTCAAGAGCTTTCATATCTCTTTTGCAAACATCTTTGTACCGCAAGTGCGGTCTGCCCATGGACTTCCTAAATTGCAACTAACTCGTAGAGTAAATCTTCCTCGGATACTACCATTTTCCATGTCTATAGACATGAACCAACAAGCCACCGCAGGCGGCGCTGACGTAATAGGGTGAACATGCTCGTAGACCCAGCTTTTGAAAGCACTTCAGCGTTAGTCACTCTGTCCATCCACGATATGTTCAAAATACGACGGATGCTTCGTAGATGGAAAGCATTCAGCTTCCGTTCGTGTCTTGCGTGGGTGGCCCAGGTTTCACTGCCGTATAGTAAGGCATTTAGTACGCACGCGCTGTATACCATCATCTGTGTCTTTACAGTCAGCTTGCGGTTACCCCAAACACGAGAGTTCAAACGGGACAGAATGACAGCTGCTCTGCCAATTCGCTTATCAATCTCCTTGTCTAGCGAGAGGTTATCCGCAATGGTTGAACCAAGGTATGTGAACTGATGTACTGATTTTCGAGCTGACCGAGTTTCCAAACATTGAGATTTGGTGGCGATACAGTCCCTTGCCCAAGGACTTTGGTCTTGCTCATGCTGATTGTTAGACCAAAGTCTTTGCATGCCGACGAAAAACAGTCCATTAGCGACTGTAGGTTCTCTCGGGAGTGAGCAATAAAGGCTGCATCGTCGGCAAACAACAGGTCACGGATTATCACATCCCGTACTTTGGTTTGTGCTCTCAACCGGTTCAGGTTGAAAAGCTTGCCATCACTTCGCGTGCGTATGTAAATGCCTTCTGTTCTCGTCCTAAAAGCGTGCTTCAGAAGCAGAGCAAAGAAAATACCGAACAGCGTGGGAGCAAGAACACACCCATGTTTGACACCTCGGGAATTTCAAATGCTTCTGAACGGCAACCGTTAAAATGGACTGAGCCTTTCATGCCTGAGTGGAACGAAATAACGAGTCTCAGCAGCCTTGGGGGGCAGCCTATCTGATCGAGCATTTTGAAGAGACCCTCCCTGCTGACGTAGTCGAATGCCTTAGTTAAATCAATAAAAAGAGCGTATAATGGCATACGCTGTTCCCGACACTTTTCTTGAAGTTGTCTCAGGGAGAAGATCATGTCAACGGTTGATCTTCCCTTGCGGAAGCCACATTGAGATTCGGAGTAAATTCTATCAGCTAAAAATTGCAGCCGGATCTGTAAGACTTTAGCAAACAATTTGCCTACAACATTCAGAAGGGAGATTCCTCTGTAATTGTTGCAGTCGCCTTTGTCACCCTTATTCTTAAATAGCGTGACCATCTTTGTGTCTCGCATCTCTTTTGGGACACTCCCCTCCTGCTAGCATTGAAGAAGCAAATGGTGAAGAGGCTGTACTAATGCTGCTCTACCGCATTTGATGAGCTCAGGTGGAATTCCGTCGTCACCAGGGGCCTTCCCATTCGCTAAGCGGTCGATTGCCTTATTGAGCTCATCAAGAGTAGGAGGGGTATCTAGATATTCAATGGTCGGCAACCGTTCGACATTTTCAAGTGCATGCGGTAGAACCGTACTGTCCCTAGAGTAGAGGGAGGAGAAGTGCTCTACCCATCTTTCCATCTGTTGAGTTTTGTCGACAATCGGCTTACCAGATAAAGACTTAATGGGAGCCGTTTTAAGTTTGTTTGGGCCAATGGCTCTCTTGATCCCATCATACATACCGTGAAAATTGCCGGTATCCGCAGCTTTTTGGATATTGAGGCTAACTTCAGTCCAATAGTCGTTTGCACAACGCCTTGCAGTCTGTTGGACCTTATTTCTAGCTGCTCTTAGAAGACGTAAGTTTTCATCTGTTGGCATACCTTTGAACCTCAAGAATGCTGAGCGTTTCTCATCCAGCACAGCAGTCATCTCAGAAGCGTTTGCTTCGAACCAGTCGCTCGTTCGAGCTTTCTTCGGACCGAAAGTGGAAAGTGCGACTCGGCATATGCAGCTTTTTATCAATTCCCAGTTTTCTGAAGCAGATTCAAGTGGGGTTGTCTTGTTGAACTCGTCCGTGGAGGCTTTTGCGAATCTCGCAGTTAGATTAGGTTCGCACATGCGAGTGACGTCTATCCTAGGCTTAGCAGACAATTTGGTGCGGTGAAATCTCGTGTGGGGGAGCTTCAGTTTTGCACAGACCAGTGAATGATCAGTGTCGCAGTCTGCGCTTTGATATGATCTGGTGAGGAGCACGCTTCCTATATTAGTACGCTTAACAAGAATAAGATCAAGCTGATGCCAATGCTTAGAGCGAGGATGCTTCCAAGAGACTTTACGCTGTGGTTTTGTTTGAAAGAAAGTGTTACTGACACAAAGATTGAACTGTGTGCACAATTCTAAAAGGCGTTGCCCATTTTCATTGGTTTTACCTACACCGAACCTTCCGAGACAGTTTTGCCAAGACTCGTAATCTGCACCAACTCTGGCATTGAAATCACCCAATACCACTACACAGTTTTTCTGTGGCACGTTTTTCAGGACGGCTGTGAGGTTATGATAAAAAGCGTCTTTTTCAGCAGGCGTCGCAGAGAGCGTCGGTGCATAAACGTTGACCAACGTAATGGTACCAGTAATGCACCTCAGATTTAGAGTCCAAATCCGTTCGCTCCCGCTGCTGCTCGGTTCTGTTGCTTTTAATATGTCGTTTCGCACGGCAAACCCAACTCCATGCAGTCGAGGCTCATCGGAACCTCTTCCTTTCCAAAAGAATGTGTAATCACTTTCTGTTAGCTTACCAGTATCTGGTAAGCGCGTCTCTTGTAGGGCAGCCACGTCGACATTCAGCCTCTTTAGCTCGTTGTTAATCACGGCGGACTTTCTAACGCCTCTGATATTCGAGACGTCGTCATGAAATCCTGGAAGCATGGACCGGACGTTCCAGGTTCCAAGTTTCAGAACTGACATTTGTTGTTTGGTATTTCGATTCGCTGATGCGGAAAAATACAGTCTGCTTGTCGGTTGATTCCTAATCCCCATGCACCCAATGAGGATAGCAGACCGTGGCGAGACGGCACCTTATTGACTGGGGGCTGCCCAGCTTGAGGCGGGCGGTAGCCGTCCAATGAGACCTGGAAGTCTCTCCCACCGTCGAAAGCAGCCCCAGGCGCTTAGCTCTACGCCAGTCGAGCCATAGCTTTTAACCGGTATCTGCTGCTTCCCGTGTTATTTTCCGTAGAAGCGGAATGGAGTGTCCTCTCCATTGGTGCGTTGTGATGTACGCCAGGGCAGTTCAATATGGAGAACTAGCTGTTGCCCATGCAGCAAGTGCTCCCTCTCCACGGCACCACTGGAACCAAAGGAACAGCTAGGCTGATACGTTTGGACAACGATGCCGTCGCAGGAGCTGGCAGGACGAAGTTGAATAAACTTCGGACTGCCTAACGGGACTCCGGCTCCGGATTTTTCCTCGAGGTTGACTCCTGAAGCCTTTTCCATGAATGGATGTAGCCACAAGGCAGTGGAGGTTTGAGATAAGGGTTTTCTTTCCCCTAGGTGGGCCGCCTTCATGGACTAACGAGCTCCACCTGCCCGAAGCATGCTGGTTTTGAGGCGCCAGTCAGCCGCCTTCGCCCTTTCTCCTGTCAGTAGAAGCAGTTACGCCGGGTCACACAGGACCACGCGTGCAGGCCAGGAGCTGGACTTGGTTGTCAGAGGCTATATGAGACGCAGGCCATTGGAGCATTTTTTGGAATTGGGAGCTTATCCCCAAAACCGCCCCGGCCGTGACAACCTTGGAACCATCATCTAAACAGGTTATAACAATGGTAACCTTAAAACGAGCTGGAACTTTCGTATGTAACTTCAAAGGAGTTCTTAACTTCTCTCTTGGCCTGGGTTCACATCCATAGCTGTGGTGAAAAAAGAACGTGTTACGTCATTGTGTTGAATTCAGAAACTAAGCTGTAGTATGGAGTAGATTCCAATCGAGTGAAAAGCTATTTAGCATACTTCATTGCTTTGTTATTTGAATCCAACTGGTGCTAGCCTCGTGCCAACATCCTAACTTTCATTACACGTTTTCGATTCGAGGACGTTATAACGAATAAGTATTAGGCTGTAGAAGCAAATCATTACCAAATAAAATCTCCTAATGAGTAACGAAGGTTTATATTTATAATCAGATACATAGACACAGAGAAATACAGCTGTGATACTTTACAAGATATTTTGAATTGAACGTCTAACTAAGTAAAAAAGATATGCAACATTCAAATCGGAAAAACCACGTTGATTTTTTTAAAATAAATCATATTATCACAGTGTATTCTATTTGAAGATTTAAACCTGTTCAGACGCTAATGCATCATGGAGTCATTCAGTTATCTAAGATTTGAAAAATCTATCGGCACTTATACTAGGTCGTCCCGTCGAAGCATCCTTTCGAATATGTTCCTGCTTTTAATAACAGAATGTTCTTCCTCCCATTGCGCTTGAGTCAGATTTTAGCGTGTAACGACCTCAATATTCTGCACTTTGGTTCACCTTAAATTGATTTGATTTCAAAAAAGTACCAGATTAATTTTAGTCATCTCAGAATTTTGAGAAGTGTTGGATGTCCCCACCTTAAATTCCCAAGTCTTTGGATATTATCTTATTTATGCTAGCTAGGTACGCGTTTATCGACTTGAAATTTGTAAATTTGATTCGACGTTGTATTCAGATATACGAGTTTTGATAGCTAATTCGCGCCTATATGATAACTAATTATGAATTCCATGAGTTGGATTACAATACGGCTTTACAATTTAACTCCGGCTTTATCGAGTGCTTTTAAAATGAAAACTTTTTCTTACAAACAGGCTGCGATACTAGTGATTAATATTTTTTAAGCCAATTCAATCACCTCAAGTTTCGACACAAGTGCTGCGTTTCATGTTTTCTCTATCAAATTTCAGAAACTATGGCCCAACACTTTACGTTCAACAGCTAGTCAGACAGAAAGGATGTCACTCGAGTTTGTGGTTGTACGGAAGAGAAGAATACATCACGGAGGCAGGAACCATGAACATATTCATATATTGGACAAACGAACATGGAGGTATTGCTTAAATACACTAGCTCAGGTTTACTAATCATTAATGACGAAATAGTTTACGTAAGTATTAAGCATGTTTGACTTGAAAAGCTTAAATTGCAAGTAGGGGATTTCCTAATGTCGACAATTATCAGTATACAAGAATGCATGTTAAATAAAAGTGGATTTAAAGAAATCCGTATGTGCATACATTTTGATCACACACCCCACGACCGGTTTTTTGCTGTTTGCACTCACCAGGTAAGGAATCGGATTCAATTCTTTCCAAAATGTATATCTGTATTTTAAAAAAATTACGGCGACAGCATAAATACCCCAATGTGTTGAATAGCAAAATCTGGTTACACCTAGTCCAGAATACTGTCAACTGTACTAGCGCATCCTTAACAAGTTATTCGTTATATATAGCAAAGAATTTGATAACAATCGTCAAAGATAGCTTTACACCGATAGCATGTACCGATTGGGTAACTACTATATAATCATGATAAAAGTAAAATCCTAAAAGGGTGGGATTTAAATGGCTACAGATTCTATAGAAGATTGAGCACAAACTTAGAGGAATAAAGTGCCTACACCTAAAAAGGAACAAATATTAAATCAATTTTCGTGAACGGGTAGAGTTGCATCTGTACGACAGCTTACTTGAGGCTTTCATTGACAGAGCGGGCTTCTTCGGCATTCTACTTGACAAAATACAAGGTTGAGCAAACACTCCGAGAAGTTGCTTAGTGCTAGACCGCCATTAAACACGGTTTTGGGACAAATCCTAAAGTTTAACTAACCACTTTGATAACTGATCACAGGGACTCCAGCCATGAAGACTTGCTGCTTTGACTTTGGAGAGGTTACTAGTTAGGGCAGCTGACTGGCGCGTCGAAACCAGCTTGCTTCAGGCGGTGGATCTCGTAAGTCCAGGAAGGCGGTCCACCTGGGGGAAGGATAACCCTTATCTCAAACCCCCGCTGCCTTGTGGCTACATACAATCATAGAACAGGCTTCAGGAGTCAACCTCGAAGAAAAATCCGCAGTTCCGTTCCTGTTCCTTTAGTTCCAGTTGTGTCGTGGAGAGGGAGCACTTGCTGCATCGGCAACAGCTAGTTCTTCATATTGAACTACCCAAGCGTACACCTCAACGCAAGAATGGAGAGGACACACCATTCGGCTTTTATAGATGATAACACTGAAAGCAGATGATACCGGTTAAAAGCTATGGCTCAACTGGCGTAGATCTCAGCGCCCCCGGCTGCTTCCGACGGTGAGATTGATTTTCAGGTCTCATTGGACGGTTACCGCCCGCCACAAGGTATAACACTACTAGTAACAAAATTAGAATAAAGAAACTATACACAGGATTTCACAAACGAGAATGGCTTGCAATGTCGGAATTTGATCAATTACTAACGACTTAAAAACATGAATTCAACTTGATGTAAAATCTACGGAACGGAACAACATATATGGTATTTCCACTTTCTCAGAAAACGAATTAGCTACCCCTCCGTTGAGTGGACTTATTCTCCCGGGCATAACGCGTGACAGTATTTTGGAGATCACTAGGCAATGGGTAAGTCAGACACTCTCAGTTAAGTTGTGTATTTTTGATCTATTCGAATGGTTTAATGTGTTAGAATTTTTACTCACAGCTGATCTTACCGGACGACAAAACTTACACTGCGTTTCAAAAGCGTACTTTGTTGTTCTTTCTTGTGGTTTATTTGAAAGGAAGTTTCGTGCTTGTATATAACTGAGCCTATCAATGTCCTTAAATTTGCTATTTAAGTTTATTTCCATAACTTGAGCGTCCCAAATCTGGTAGATCACGTTTCGTGATGCACAACAAGGTTGATTAAGCAGCAACCATTTGTGTAGCCAAAGGCAATTACAAGCACGACTTTTAACTGACTAAAAGCGTGTACATTTTTACGCTTATAGGACTAAATGACGCAAGAACGTCGATCTTTTATTTGAAAGAACAATGCTATTTTCGATATTAGCTACTGCTATTTGGCCCTGTTATTACCATTCATGCGCATAAGCTTCCCCCAGAACATATTAAATATAGTATTATGGTCATTCAAGTCTTCTGCAGTAGAACGTGTCTGAGTGGATATATGCTCCTGTAAATTATACGTGGTTCTCAACCATCTTATTATAAGTTACCGCTGCCGCATTCACCAGAGAAAAACTAGATGGTACGGTCAAATGTTGAGCTACCCTGAGTTGCACCATTAAAAATATGATAATTATCCGTGGTCAGTTCAAAAACTACCTCTGCGTCTATCGAAGGAAGATCTACATCATTGCATTGAGTCGTTGTTTTTGTTGTTGACCTATTCCGGTTGATGTCGAAGATAGATGTACATCACAATCGCATACCTTTTTCATGCTGCACAGCATTTCAAATGACTAAACATTCCGATTCGGGAGGAACAATCTCTCCCTCAGCGATGGACAGTACTCGGTCGTTCGGCGTCAGTTGCACGCCGGTGGTGCGATTTGCGTTCAACTATCAAGAGCTGTATCTGCTCCTCCACAGCTTGCAGACGACGCTTTTCACAGTGCCTCGATGTGAGCGGTTAATAGCAAGATCTTCCAAACTCGTAGAGTCAATGTCAAGAAATTTCATGTTTCTTTTGCAAACGCCTGTGTACCGCAAATGCGTTTTTTTTCAAAGGTCGACTACGTGATTTCAACTCGCTATGGAGTAGATCTTTTGGAATATGATCATTTTCTATTCTATATACTTGGCGAATCTCAAAAGCTTCTAAGCTGCGACCATTAAAATGGACCAAACACTTCATGCCAGAGTGTAACAAAATAACGAGTTCGAACAGTCTTTGGGGGCAGCCTAAATGATCAAGCATTTTGAAAAGACCTTCCATGCTGATGTGATCGAATGCCTTCGTTATGTCAACATAAACAGCATATAATGTCCCGAAACCTTTCATGAAGTTGTCTTTGAACACCTTAAAACCAGTTTGCTTCGGGCAGGTGGAGCTCCTAAGTCCATGAAGGCGCTTCGCCCAGGGGAATATAAAACCTTATATTAAAGCCCAACTGCATTGTGGCTAATCATAGAAAAGGCTTCAGGAGTCAACCTCGAGCAAAAATCTGCAGCCGGAGTCCCGTTAAGCAGTTCGAGGTTGTATTGAACTTCATCCTTCCAACTCCTTCGAAGGCATCGTTGTCCAAACCTATTAGCCTAGCTGTTCCTATGATTCAGTGATATCGTGGAGAGGGAGAACTTGCTGCATGGGAAACAGCTAGTTCTCCATATTGATCTGACCTGGCGTACTTCTCAACATTGTATTGATTACGCCCACAAAAATGCTATGAACGTTGTAATTCAACAAAAACATATGCATAAAAGTTCTAGCCTCCGATAAGGCATAGACATATACAAAACATCAGGATTAAAGGATTAAGACAGTTAGAATGAAACAGACAATCAAATATTGATTTGTTCACTGATGCAGCAGTTTTTGCGACCGGTGATTACCTTTTGTTTAGCAACGAATTGTCAGTTCTACACGACGAGAAGTCTTACCCAGGACATCTCACTGATCAATCTCGCACGATACTTCCATGTTACGAAAATCCTGTATTTCAGTGTCAATCAGTTTATATTAATTCAACTATTGCTACCCAGACCCTACCTTACATTGCTATTGGTCTACATTTTACGAACCCCACAGAATGAATTCAAGGTTACCGAGCGGGATATCACCATGGTTCAGTTGTTGAAAGCCCTGAAGGAAAATCGTCTTCATGCGATGTTCGGAACCGGTACGGCTTGTGTCGTGTCACCGGTTGCCGAGCTGGTTTACAAAGACATGAGGTACAAAGTTCCTTGTCCCGACGATCCCCAAAGCATTACCGGACGCATTCACAAAGCACTCACCGATATTCAGGTTTGTTAGACGATGTACCGGATAGATTTTACAGATTGTTATAAGTATGTGAATCTTGGGTTTCTTATGCAATGAGACATACAATCACTGGCTTATCAAAAGCTTGTTTAAAATTATTTTCTCTAGTGTGTATTGAGAAAAGTTACCATACAATGGGTGGCAAACACATTCACGGTGTTATTGAAGTACTGGATGTTCACAAGGAAAATTATTATCCGCTCACGCCTAACTAAACTCGCGGAAATAAGATCATCCCTTTTTATGTAACAATGCGGAGACTCTAGACACTTTGATTTTAAACAATATTATATAATACTAAGCGTGTACCGAACTGCCTCCAATGGCAAAATCTAGGCGATGCTCTCTGTTACACCTCATCACATGAATCTATTCAAAACTTATTTTCTTTATTTTACACATCTCCGGAAAAGTTTTCAAGAAAGCGAATAGTTGAAAGTAGTATATATTTATCAGACTACTAAGAACCACTGGGTTTTCGCTTATCGCTGGTTTCACTCTGTCAAAGCTGTAACGGGGACATGCTTTCACTAAACCGACAGGATTAAAGTCTGTCGCAGTTATTTTTACGATTAATTTCGGTGTTCAGTTGATACATGGATATCATGGAAACTTTTCAAATTTTGCCACTACGTTAATCCGCGAAAATCAGGAAGGCATACGTGTTAAGCATTACAACAATGCGACCACACAAGAACAATAAATATACATACAGGTTTCACCGAATATCTCTAAACGTTCATTCAGGCAATCGAGTTTTATGGAACTGCGGGCAAAAGCATATTAATGAATACGTAAATTAACTCAGATGTGTTTTTAATCACAAGGAAGAACACTGATAAACTAGTTATACAACACGTGCTGTTCAGCGCAAAAATGAACCGAATTTGACTACGAGTTTTACTGTTTGACTGATAAATCAATGTGGAACACAGGTTATCGTACATGCCTGTTGATCGACTGGTAAAAGTTTACGGAATTGTAATCAAGGACCATGTCTAATGAGGGCAAATGAGTCGAAATTTATCTA
>JACCGJ010000882.1:0-53659 GCA_013407085.1 Atriophallophorus winterbourni
GCTGATGCCCAATGGCCTTACTCGAACACGAAGACATCCAAAGGCCTTAAGCATTCCGCATTATCGATCGGATATTCGTTGAAATTTTTTCTCGGTAAGTATTTGTTTCACTTGGAACATTTTGCCTGAAGAAATCACATGCTGGATATTTGTTGCGGTTTTCGCTTCAAAACCTGATCAGTATATGACGAACCATGCGGTATGTCACTGTCCCTATTATTGTTTGAGAAATTTTGTAATTTCACTCCATATACCTGTCATCCTATTGTTATTGTTAAGCTTACTGCTTATTTTACCATAAAACTTTCCGAGTTCTGAGTTCTGAGTTTTGAAAATAAAAATAATTATGTTATCAAATGAAACTTTTAGTGTTTTTCCAAAATATTATCTTATGTTTGACTTAGTTCTGCGAAAGAAATTGCGTAAAATCCATCGATGATAAATGTCTTAGAGGCAAATATTATTTCAGAGCACGTGCAACTTGTAATGAAAATAACGAATATCGATAAACAGCTGCCAACAGGCTAAGAAAACTTCCATTTTCGGACAATTTCTGATAGCGACCGGTGTAAGGTTATTTGTATCACATTACAACGCATTTTTCTGCATTTTTAATGCTATTTATTATGTATTTGCACCAGGAACTGAAAGTAAATATTATTAATAACATTGTCAAGGTCTCGAGTGGATGACTTACTCCCAATTTCACGGTTGAATAATTCAACAAATTTCACTACAGTAAAATTGTTTATCATTTCTAATCAGCTACTAGATCTGGATCCCTGTGGGCTTGGAGCACGAGAGTGCAATAAAACTTTGATTATGATCAACCGAAAATATTGTTTTTTGTACAAATGTTTCCACCGTGAAGTTTATCGCGTTTCTCACAGCACCTGTTACTCCAGACTGGGTAGATGAAAATACGTAAAGTGCACCCAGCACGCATTTTATCACCGGAGGGTGGCCGGTTGCCGCGTTGTAGGAAATATTGATTGAAATGAGGATATTTCCCCATTTTGTTATTTTGATTGATTGAGCTTCACAGCGCTAGACCATTAGAACGGTTTTAAGTGAAACTGATGAGAGGGTGGTAGTTAACAACCAATTTTCGTGTAGATCATTACTTACAAGATATTTGCTTTTATATTATGGTTCCTCACCCAATGTTTATCAGAGATTTTATCATGGACGAATTATGATGTTACACGAAGGATTTAAATGTAATAATCGGATGTTCAAGGCACATAGTATTGTTGCAAGGCAGCGAGAATCTGGAATTCGGAGTAATCTTGACTTGATTATGAGAGTAATTAAAAGAACCGATCTAGAGCACACGCGTTTGAAGTGCTAAACACCGGGTTCCGGTTACTTTGCAAGGACACCACACTTCGGAAATCACAAAAGTAGGAAGCGTCTAGACGATCCATGTCAACATTTGCAAACCTGTATTAATTCGTGTTTTGTAAAAATTACAAGATACCGGTTAAAGCTACGTCAACCTCGGTGACAATTGCCATTTAACAAAAAGCAGTTAGTCAAGGTCGTAGGTCTTTCAAACGACTCAAACATGGCTAGGGCTTCAAATGATTCGGTGGTACAAGCCCGATTGGCGTCTCAGATCAAATTCACCACCCGCACAGATTCGTTTAAAGTGTTTGTTATTTTTCATGTGCGTAACAAGCTTATTTGATTAATTGACGTTCTATTGAGTGGTTGATAATAATTCGAGATGAAATTATTGAGATTAAGTATTATTCGGATGCGATTTGGAAAGCGACGTGGGTAAAATTTAACCGAGGGTCCTCGAAGCATGTTAACAAACTTTAATGCCGAAAACGCGATTAGACCCCGACTAAACTGACGTACTCCGCTCCACTGCTCCACAAAATTCAGATACCAATTTTCATGTTTACTCTATCGAGCTATCACCGTTTGAAAGAGTGACCTGTAGAGGATTTCAAGATGACCAACCGATGTGTAGCAATTATTTATGTATTTTTTATATTATTATTTAAAATGTCTTTACATTGACATAAAGCAGAAAATATAAGATAGTAAATAAGCCAGAAACCACTTAACGTGTCAAATTAGGCGGCCATGAATGATATGACATTCAACATACGAAAACGTAAGATGCTTCAGCTTGGCAAGAATGTTCCTCGGACATATTGATGGATCTCGTTGGAAAAAGATCTCGGATTATGGAATAGTGGAAACCTGAAGAGCAAGGTGCACTGCCAGAATATATATCGACAGGTAAACAGATTGGTAGACATCTTTTGAAGAATATTTCGAAGATTATCGCTGGTAACGTTACTAAGTATAATGAACATCTAACTTGCCCTACGATGAAGTATGCGGTAGATGTCTGGGCTCCTTGACTGCGAAAGGATATTTCTCTCTTTGATACAATCTATCACAAAGCGACAAAGTTAGTGATGGCTCTTCGCAATGTTTCGTACACCGAAAGATTGCGACGTCTATGTGACTTTACCCATAGGAGGATACGACGTGAAATTATAATGACCTATAGAATTGTGTCTACCGGAGGACATCTACTAAAACACTTTGTGGATGTGTGATGGAAAAGTAACACGCGGACTTACCTTACCCCTTTACGTCCCAATTTCCCGTATTGATTGTCGTCGACATTATTTCGCAATATGTGGAACATTTCTTTGGAATTCCATACCCCAACATGTGCTGGACTCTCCTTGCCTAACGGTGTTTAAAGCCAAATTGGAATTACATATGCAAAGGAATATCATTCGTGACCCTTACATTGTGATATTCTCTATTCCTTTTATACTATTATATGTTTCACATTTTCATTCGTACCATCATCCGGTGTTGTTGTAAAGTATTAACTTTTTTAGCATTGAATCGTAAATTTCGTTGAATCTCTGTGTAAGGATTTCATGGAAGCACGACACGAATGCAAATATGTAGCGTGAATGATGATATACTATATGCATTATGAAAACACATTCATGAAACTACAAGTCGATGGTGACAATGTTACACACACAGAACCTGTTCATAAAGGCTCTAAAAAGAAGAGAAATCTAAACAAAAGCGTTTGTACGTTGTGTGCGAGTGAAAACCCCGCGATTACATTAATGATTAGAGGGGAACATTCCATGTTCTGTATTTCAAATCAAGCTTTCCCATACATGCTTCCAAAAAATAGCGAAACGTACATAATCAGCATCAAACACTGAACTAAGGTTAATATCACGTATTATTACTGAAATTTGTTTGGTCTCGAGTTATTCGTCTTCGAGCATATAATTTCGTTGGAATAATTTTTTGAACACAATCATCTCAGCTCCCCTAAATCTATTTCTGCCAAATTTTTTCACACTTCTTGAGGAAACGTGTAAACAACTATTTAAAATGTTGACTTCAGAAGTCGGTCTTGAAAATACGAATGCAATTGACGCATATTGTACATAATTCCAATCTTCCGACTGAATCGCGAAAATTGAAAATGAATCGGGGAATAAATGGTCCAATTGATATCGCGAAAATTGCGTTTTTAACTTCATTCGTTTGCCCACTGCAATGAGCCGGATTAAGTCGCCTGGGTGTGGAATTAATGATGGCCCCATTTTGTTTCTGAAATGACAGTGATTAATTTTTTTCCAACAAAAAAACGCATACCGTTAAATAGATTTCGCTGCGTAACAGACAGAAGGAGAACCGGTCCCTGGTGGTTTGTAAACAGAGCGAAATTATCTGCTTACTCATTCGAGAATAAAGACAAAAGCGCATTCGTGTGGAAACGTTTCATTTTCACGAATATCTTGGTTTTAATTTGTGCTCGAATTTGAATTGGGGTGTGATAACACTACTTTGTGAAATAAGAAGATGCAAATTTCTAAGTCGATCAAGAATATATGGAATACGGAATACTTTTGAATCCTAGATTCTAATTTTTGATAGATTGAGTTTTGTTCGCCTCCTTCGGTCGATATCGACCATGGATTTTTCTCATGTTACACTGCTTTTCGAATATTTAAACAGTCCGATTCGGTAGGCACAATATCTTCCACAGCGCTTGCAACGATATGCAGAACTCGGTCGATTGGCGTCAGTCGCACGCCGGCGGCGTGATCTGCGTTCAGCAGCCAAGAGCTGTTAGTATTGTTTGAAATATTTGTAGCTCGGGTCGTTGTTGTATCTTACTTGAATTTGTTCTCCGAGCTTGTGGATTTTGCATCGGACGTTTCGTTGCCAGACTAGGCAACATCTTCAGCGATTGTTGGCAAATTGACTGCTCGAAGTGGCACTGACGATGGTATTTGGCCGGCCGACCACTGGTCACGTGATCGCATGTGATTAAATAATTGATTAACTGCCTTTTCGGTTCTTCGTCTCAGTCGCATCCGTGCGTAGATGTCGTCCAAGCTCACGTGTTCGCTGATCGATCGTTCACCGGAGTGCCAGGCTTCGATGAACTCTCGTGCTGCTTTGTTATTAGGTCGGCCCAAGATGTGGCAGTTATGCCAGTCCATCTCGTGATCTTCGTTGTCGACGTGCGTTGATATGAGAGCATATGTGTCGTGACGTCGTACGGCCAATTTTTAGTTTTCGACCGGTTTGCCCGATGTAGTGTTTGTCACAGTGCGTGCACTGTATTTTGTACAATACGTTGCCAACAATCTCTGAAGATGTTGCCTAGTCTGGCTACGAAACGTCCGATGCAAAATCAACAAGCTCGGAGAACAAATTCGAATAAGCTACAGCCAAGAGCTGTATCTGCTGCTTCACGGCTTGCGGACGACGCTTTATAAAATGCCCCTAATGTGAGCGGTCAAGGGCAAATTCTTCTAAACTCGCGGGGTCAATGCCAAGAGCTTTCATATCTCTTTTGCAAACGTCTTTGTAAACCTAAGTGCGGTCTGCCCAATGGTCGACTTCCTGGTGGCAACTCACCATGGAGTACACCATTCGGAATACGACCATTTCCCATTCTGTAGACGCGATCAAGCTACCGCAGGCGGCGCTGTCGTAGCAGGGTGAACATGTTCTGTAGACCAGCTTTTGCGAGTACTTCAGCATTAGTCACTTTTTCCATCCACGATATGTTTAATATACGACGGATTCTTTTTAGGTGTAAATAATCTAGCTTCCGTTCGTGTCCTGCATGAATCGCCAAGTTTCACTACCGTACACTAAAGCATTTAGTACTCACGCGTTGTATACCAAGAAATGCGAAATTATGTACTGGGTCAAGCGTAAGCGTTTCAACATTGAGTATGGGATGCCATGCAATCCATTAACTAGTTAACTTAATCTTGATCATGCTGATTTTTAGACCGAAGTCTTTGCATGATGACGAAAAACAGTCCATTGGCGACTTGAGCAGCTCTAGTGTTTGAGCAATAATTGCTGCATCGTCGACAAACAGCAGGACACGGATTAGCACATCACATACCTTGGTTGTAATCTGAGGCTGTTTGTGTTAAAAAGCGTGCAAACGTATCGCGTGCGTAGGTAAATACCTTCTGTTTTTGTCCTAAAAGCGTGTTTCAGCAGCAGAGCAAAGTAAATTCCTAACAGCGCGATAGGTTGTCTGCACCTTTGTTTGACCTTTGCCGTCGCCTCCATCACCCTTATTATTTAATAGCGTGGTGACCTTGAGGTCACGGATGCCTTCTGGGACACACTCATCTTTCCAACACCGATGAAGCAATCGATGAAGTGTCTGCATTAGAGATTTTGTGTAGTAGCTGATGCGCTCAGGTTAAATTACATCTTCCCACTTGGATTTTCACTCGCTAAGCGGTCAATTTCTCTGCTGAGCTCGTGAAGAGTAAACGTAATATATGAGGGTCTCATGGTTAGTACTCTCGCAGCATGTTTGAGTGCAAACCTGTGGTCCCTATATAACTGAGAAGAGAATAGCTCAACCCATCTTTCCATTTTCTGAGCTTTGTTGACAATCGGGTTACCAGAGAATGACATGATGGGAGCTGTTTTAAGATTTTTGAACCAATGGCTCTTTCGGTCATATCACACATACCGTGAGAATTTACATTATTCGCAGCACTTTTGATAGCGAGGCTAATTTTTATTCCAATAGTCATTTTCTCTGATAAGTGTTATATCTGTAAGGGTATTGCACTGGCCCAACCGTGGGGTTCGACAAAAAACACAACCGAACTCGAACTCGTGTATTAACCGAATGAATGAATAACCCAATGCTTGCACAGTGAACGATAATCACAATATGCACTTACGATTGATCGTGATTGATGCTTGATCGATAGTTCGTCCGCTGTCTATACAACAATAAGTCATAAGTTTTTATGTCAGTATATTTTTGAACTTCTAGAAATAGAACATTCGTCGTCACAGAAGCTTTTTCTTCGAACTAGTCAATCTCTTGAACTTTGTTCGGAACATATGTGGCAAAAGCGACTTAACCTGAACATTTTTAGGTGATTCCCAGATATTGGAAACTAAGTTCGCTGACTTGTCTTGTTGAGGTCCATTATGAAAACTTGTTCAAATCGCACAGCAAGAGTTGGTTCGCTCATACTCGTGAAATCTATCCTTCAAGGATTCAAGGATTTATGGTTAAAAAAGTTAATACTTTACAACACCACAGGATTACGGTATGAATAAAAAAACAGGAAAAATACAATAGTATAAAATCAATAGTGAATATCCAAGGTAAGGCTCACGAATGTTATTATTTTGCATATGTAAGTCCAATTTCGCTTTAAACGCCGTCAGGCAAGGAGAGTCCTTGGCTTCGCAGACAATTTATCGCGGTAACATTCAATCTGGTCATGCTTCGGTTCTGCACAAAACAGTTAACGTTCCGTTCAATCGCGAGCGAAATATCACAACATCTTCAAAATCATAACTATTCCAAATAAATAGTTTAACTCCCACTTCAAGTTTAACATCCAAAAATCTTGTAACGGTTAATTTATTACTGCGGGCTGGCAAAAATGCCTGATGATTGTTTGTATTAGTCGACTTAGGTAATAAAGAAAATCTACTCACTCGAACAACTCCGCCAAGGACGGTCCCAAGCCCGTCTGAGAAAGGAGGAGGGTTGGGCTTAGGGCTAGCAACCCTATCCCGTAAAACCTACATTGCTACGAAACGATGACAACAGATCCGTGTTTCGGTCATGTCTGCAGGATGGATCCCAGTTCGCATACAAAGATAGCCATGCACTGGCATCCGCAAGGTAAACGAAAAGGGGACGGCCCAAGGAAACTTGGCGCAGAACGTTGGAACGCGAACTACATGCACAAGGATTCACGGTGCAGACGGCAACGGAAGCAGCGACAGACCGGAACCACTGGCGTGAAGTTGTCTTCGCCTCATGTGCCACCTGGCACGGAGAGGACTGAATGAACTGAACTCACTCGAATGATATTTACAATCAGATTTTGTCTGATCCCACTCAAACGTCCCCCCAAGATCTCGAAATTTAGAGTAGCTTGCATTTCTTTTGATACTGGGTGAAAACGATGTCCCGGCTCAGGTTTGTGAAACTGTATCTTTGGTATAATCACCGCCATACTTGCTCGAATTCAAGCTTCTCTTACGAGAATGAAATCATAATCTTCAGCTGCTCGAACGATTTATTGGAACGAAAAAATGCTATAGTTTGAACATTAACAGGATGAAAAGCATGCTGATTGGTGATTTTTGTGGAAATGCGTTAAACTAAACACTGGCATTAAGTAATAATTCAATCAATTGCTAAGCTTGAAAATAAAATTATTACAATTTCGTTCAGTGATTAGTGTGATTCGAGCTTGCATTGGTACGTTGGAAGTTTCATCATAAGACTATACAACAATGTCAGCAAGGACCTCTTGTTGTTTCTTAATTAACTGGTTTGTAGCTGAAACATCGTTCCTAAAAGTACCGCATAAATTAACATTCAACGTTATTATGCTTGAGAATCAACAATGCTATTCATTTTTTGCGAGAAAACCTCTAACCGGGTCGATAGATCAAAATTATCTTGAAACAAACATGATACAATTGAATGACGATAAAACAAAGATATGTTTCATAAAACCAGACATTTTATACCTAAGCCCAGGATACTTAGTGAAATGTTTGTTCTTTCATGCATAGAAGCGTTTTTAAATCAAATCTTGCAAAGTGAATAATATGTTAGCTTCAAAATTTAGTTTAACTCGTTGCAAGGTAAGCATTTACCATGATTTTGGTTGAGTTTTTATTCTTAATCCTGTGAAAACTTACACGAAAAATAGCAATAACCTTTTAAAAGATACTGATACAATGTAGAGCTCAGCTTCTGAAGCGTTGTATTATTTTAATAATCGAAATATGTGTAACCTGTACTAAACCCAGAAGTAGCAATCAGAATAAGCAACTGATCACAAAGTATATTCGAATATTGCGCAATTAATAATTAATGGCGTATTATAAAATGTTCATGAGTAAACAGTCATTGGTGGTTCATAGTACAAGCGTCCTCCGACAGTGTGAGAAATATCTCCAGGTCTCATTGGACGGCTACCATCCTCCTCAGGCTAGCAGTCCTCAGTTAAAAAGTTGACTTTTAGCACCGGTCCGTCATTCTCAGCAATCAATTGGAATATGTTTGGGACCGATTGTGTATTCATAATGCAAAGAAATTTAAGTGCAATGGGATAGAGTAGTTTTTGGGTAACGTTTCACTTCTGGCACAGAAGCTTCGTCAGAACAAGGGTGATAGTCATTCTCATTGGATGCATGAAGATTAGGAACCAAACGATTAGCAGAATTTTTTCGCACCAACGAAGAACTGTTAATTTTAAAATATTAGAAACTGACAAGCTGAGGAATTCATAACATACTGTAGTATAGACATTGAACGAACTATCAATCGTGCATCAGTCAATATCGATCCTAAGTGTATAGTGTGATTATATTTCACTATACAGACTTTGTGCTGTGCATTAATTCAGTCAATACACCAGTTAACTTACGGTTTTATTCTCTCGAGACCAAGGCTGGGTCAGCAGTAGTGCAGCACATTTACTAAAATTGGCGACGGGGTGCGGAACAATGCTGTTACATATCAAAAGATGTCAGTGCCGACGAAATTCATACAAGAATTGCTTAATCAATAGAAATATGATCGTTGAAAAGTTATACACCGAATGACATACCAGACAATCAACAGTTCAAGCTCTGGAAAATCGATTGACAGTCTACTGGAAAACATCAACGAATTTCATTATCAGACAGATGAACGAGTGGCATTCGAGTCCTGGTACGGAAGATACGAAGATATGTTTATGATTGATTGTGATAATCTAAATGAAACTACTCATATGTGAACGCTGTTACTGAAGTTGAAGTCGATAGAACATGAAAAATACTGCAAATTTATTCTTCCGAAGAGTCCGAAAGAATTCAGTTTGGCACAAACCATTGATTACCTGAGCTGCATTTTTGGCGAACGCTCATCTTTGTTCAATATCGGATACAACTGTATGCACATCACAAAAGGTGCTGATGAGAATATCATAATGTACACTAGCAGGGTCAATCAGCAGTGTGAACGGTTCAAACTGAAAACCTTTACAGAGCATGTTTTTAAAAATCTGATATTTGTTTGTGGATTGCAGTCTCCAAGTGACTATGGGTTGCCAGCAAAAGTATGATCAAAGCTTGAATAGGACCCTGGCATGACATTACTGAGTATCAGTGAAAAATGACAGAAATTGATGAATCTGAAGCATCGTTCTATGATGATAGAACAATATACCTGGCCAACAGTCCCAGATGTAATTGCGATTCAAGCTAGCAATAAAATCAACGCAGAATCACAAAGCGATTACAACAAAACAATGACGTAAGTGCATGTTGGCGCTGTGGAATGTGGAAGTATGGACGGTTTTGCAGATATAAAACACAGATCTTTGTTTAATTGTTGGTCATATAGAGAAAGTTTATAGCAGAACTCTTCCGAAGCGCATGAAATATAAACCACCTTGCAAGCATTTCAAATCTGGTGTTCAAAACTACCAGTTAAAACGCATTGACACAAAGAAAATACATAAGCGTTCGTACCAGCTGGACCATGATTAAACTACAACTAAATACGGCTTCTTACGAAATAATCATATCCAAAGCAATATGACAATATTTAGGATGCCCTGAATATGAAGAAAGGAGAAGTGTAGTATAGTCAGCGAATAAACTATCCATCAAACATCAATCTAGATCGATCGTAAATGCATATTGTGTTTATAGTTCACTGTGCAGACTTTGTGTTATGCATTCATTTAGTCAATACATCAATTCAGTTATGGTTGAGTTTTCTCTAACTAACTCCGCCAAAGACGGTCCCAAGCCCGTCTGAGAAAGGAGAAGGGTTGGGCTTAGGGCTAGCAACCCTATCCCGTAAAACCTACATTGCTACGGAAACGATGACAACAGATCCGTGGTTCGGTCATGTCTGCAGGATGGATCCCAGTTCGCATACGAAGGTAGCCATGCACTGGCATCCGCAAGGTAAACGAAAAAGGGGACGGCCCAAGGAAACTTGGCGCAGAACGTTGGAACGCAAAGTACATGCACAAGGATTCACGGTGCAGACAACAACGGAAGCAGCGACAGACCGGAACCACTGGCGTGAAGTTGTCTTCGCCTTATGTGCCACCCGGCACGGAGAGGACTGAATGAAATTTCTCTAACCTACGGATGGGCCAGCAGTTGTGCCTCTCAGTTACAACACACTGGCTGGATTTCAAGATGATGTCTTAAAAATCAGTTTCGTACGAATAGCCGTTGTAATTAAGAATGAGCTGGAAGGTTGAATGTCAAATAGACCGCCCTACAAAAGAGGCAGCTAACCAGATATTGGTATGTTGAAACATATTTACACATTCTTTTGGAAAAGGCTCTCAGAGAATTGGATTTGTTGTGTCAAACGATTTACAAAATGAAGCGGAGCAAATTAGTGTCGGAAGCGAACAGAACCACACTCTAGATCTGAAGTACAGCACTGCTAGCGTTACGACTCATGCTGAAAAAGATGCCTTCGATTAAAGCTTCAAAACAATCAGCAAAATCTTGTTACTTACGGATGACATCAAGCTGTGGACAGAAGTACGCACAACTGAAAATTGCAGACAGCTTCAGCTGGACCTAGATGCCTTACAGGACTGGTCAGTTAGAAATGAACTAACTTTCAATTTCAGAAAATTCAAGGTATCGACTGTTGGAAGACATTTCGAGTTCTCTTACAACCTTGGTTGCCATATTCTCGAAAGCACTGACTAGGAAAAGGACTTGGGTGTGTGGGTGAGCAGCACGTTAAAACCGTCACATAACGCCACAGCTGTCTATGAAAAAACGTCAAGAGTACTGCTTCAGCGAAAACGCGTGTTCGGGGGTTTCACGAAGCAAACTGTTAATCGAATAATTAATACGTACTTGAGGCCAACCATGGAGAATGCGTTCAGGCTTGGTTACCCTTGCTACAGAAGGATATCAGACTCTTGCACAGAATATATCAACGGACCACGAAGCTCGTACGTGGTTTAAAGCATAAACAAGCTTCAATCTCTTCGACTCTCGCTACCGCCGTCTTAAAAGCGACTTGATTCTTATGTTCAATATACTGCATACCCCCAACTATCCCCTGAATAAACTATTCACACGACTACCATCCCAAACAAGCCGAATTCATGACTATACAGTACTTATTCCCGACTCGAGACTGAACTGTCGAAGGTATTTTTATTCTGTACGTGTATGTCTCACCTGGAACTACCTAACCCGTAACGTTGCACATTTACCCAACTTGGATATATTCAAATCGAACTTGCACAACATCATGTCGAACAATCCAAACATTGAACCTATATATTCTGCATCATAAAAGCTTTGAACCCATGCATCGAAGTAAACTATACATCTTTATCCCATCCAACCGGTTGAAAATAATTTATGCACTATGGATGTTTACTTGATTCCTGAACTGCTCAGTATGCAAACAAATCCCGATTTTACTACCTATGTTATTCTTAATTCCCATATTATTATGTGGTTTTTGTAAAGCTATGTGTTTTTAACACCAATAAATTGAATTGAATTGAATTGAATTGAAAAATGCGTGCCACAGTAAACCTATCCATTGTTTGATTTGGTGATTTTAATGTCATAATTATTACACATCAAGGGTCTTAAAAAACTGTCAATAGACATTCAGATAAAGTTAAAACGGACAAATCTACATTGAACTTTGCATGCCTTTCTGTATAGAAACAAAACCATAGGATAAGTTAATTTAGAAACATCCACGATCAAAGTATTGGCATCCGCTTGGCATATTCTTGTTAGGCTCGTATATACGAAAAGTGTAGCATATACGAGCTCAAAGCAGACAACAGACTGCACGCAGATAAATCTTTGGATAGTACAAATAGTATGCTGAAGCTTCACACACGCTGCTACAGGAATTAACTGATTGAGTTTACTCATTGTGTACTCCGAACTGGAAGATTAATCGTAGATATGAGATTTCCTTTGACGAAAATACAAGAATATTTTGGAAACGGTTGACACTATACACATAGTTCATAGGTGGATAAAGTAATTTGGCCAAATTTAGTAGAAAAGTTTCTTACCGAAATTATTGATCGTATTGATTGCAATTAAATACAGTTTAATCACGTTACACTTCTACGCTGTTGGACATTTTCTTTGATCTGCTTTTAAAGCGCGCTTTTAGGACGAGAACAGAAGGTATTAACATCAAAACGCCATTCGATAGTAAGTTTTCTAATCTGAACCGTTTGGAAGCAGAAAATGAGCTGTCCTTATCCGTGAGCTGTGAATAATGAGGGCTAAGCAACTTCGGATTTGTCATTTTTGAAGTTAACATATGATGACCTTGAAAACAAAATCGATGATGCTGAATGGCTTAAAGTATGACAGTCAAATCTGAACTATCCACGCAAAGTGCGAGTGAGAGTGGCGTTCTTTCCATTTATGTATCCACTGCGCCGTTTTGAATATAATGTAGCTGGACAACTTCCCAAATGCGAAAGATCACTCTGAAGTATGAATACAGCGAAGGTTCACCATGACAGCGCCCATGTTATATCGTGTGTACAAAATAAAAAACGAACAAAATCCAAACGACAAAACACTTTGAGAGTTTAATACAGGAAGTAAATCTCGAAGCATCCCACACTTATGAGCCAAATGCGTTTGCAAAATAGACATGAATGACTTCGGCATTAAACCTTTGTGTTCAAAATATTTTGCAGTTGACCGTCCACTTGGAGGGCAATGTGTAATGCGACATTTTCCGAATGGACGAACAGATATTACACACGGATGCTCAGAACTCAGAACTCAAAACATTGTATGGTAGAAAAAGTATTAGGCTTAAAAATAACCATAGGATGACAAGGTATATAGAACATATAAAATATATATATAAAAATATAAAATATCTCGAAAATCAATAGGGACACTCGCATGGTTCGTCATAAACTCATCGAGTTTGGAAGCAAAAACCTCAACAGATTCTGATCGTGAGATTTCTTAAATCTCGACGACATCTTCCAAGTGACATCTACGAACCGCATACTACCCAATTCTATTAAGCTAAGAGTAGAAATTGTCCATCCCAAATCGGACTGCTGTGTAATTTAAAATCCTATGGATTCTCATATTGTCGTGCAATTGTGATATACTTCTATGCAGAGGTAGACTGAAGCAGGCCAGCAAAATCTCCCGCATTTGAAGTCACCGTTATATTGTTCCTGCTTTTGACCTCCTTCCGTCAATGTCGACCATGGATGTACATCACAATCGCATGAATTTTCATGTTTCGCAGCTTCTCGAATGACTAAACAGTCCGATTTGGGAGGAACAATCTCTCCCGCATCGCTTGAAACGATAAGCAGAACTTGGTTGTAGGGCGTCAGTTGCACGCCGACGTCGTGATCTGCATTCATCAGCCAAGTGCTGTATCTGCTTCTCCCCAGCTTGCAGACTATGCTTTACATAATGCCTCGAATGTAAGCGGTCGAACGCAAGTTCTTCCCAACTCGCGGGGTCAATGCCAAGTGCTTTCATTTTTTTTCCAAACGTCGTTGTACCGCAGTGAGGTCTGCCCAAAGGTCGACTTCCTGATTGCAAATCACTTATGTTCCACTTGCATCAAATAAATTCAGTAATGCTTGTTAGTATGAGATGAGGCCTTTGTAACGGACACCTCTGATGAGATTTCTTCTCAAAAATCAAAATAAACAAATTGATTCATCTAACGGACATTAATAACCATCGTGATTTTATGTCTTTTTGCTGAACATATCAACCGTTAGATCGTACGCAGTATGTAGCAGATACGAACGAATAATCGCTTATTTAGCTATTCCCTTTTAGTTTACGTTTGCCAGTGCATCAACAGATTACGTGAACTCTCATTGGGATAAGAATGAACCAACTTAACTTTTCGTCTTAGTGATTTAACGATTTTAAAAATTCAAGTAATTCATTTGTACCAAAGGCATCTGACGCATTGTTTGTGTTTATATATTGCAGTTATAGTGTTATGGGACTTTCCGGTCATACAATGGAAAATGTGCTTTTAGATGAATGCCCCACATAATCAACATGTAAACATGTGTACAAACCATCCTCGGGAATGGTATGTAAATCGAGAACAATGCAAAAACCGTGGGAAAAATAGATAATTTTCGTATTTTGGTGCTGAAGAATGCAAACATAAACGCCAAACATATGAGCCTGAGTGGCCAGATAAAGGTGACAGCATAAGTCACGACATATGCCTTATTGCGATTATAGAACGGCAATCATTCATATGGTCGAGGCTTCTTAAGTTTGCTATGTTCAAGCTCAAAGTATAGTTAAACAAATGGCATTCCAAAGTTTAGTAAAGTAATTGTCAAACACTAAGTCATTTAACTCGGATCAACATATGACCCATGGAATGCCATAAATCTTTGTTAATAATTCCGCACTACAATTATCAAATGCATTCTAGCATTTTCTCCATTTTGATTGGTTAGCATTTCAAGGTCGTTTTTTACGCCGGTCGCATACCTAACGGTCAACAACGTCTATGTTAATTGTGTTGGCTAAACTGAGGGACCAATCATATAAGCCCGAATGAAGACAGCGGATTTTGACGCTGGATCGGCTTTTGCAACGTGACTTATTCGAATGTTTTCGTGGCAAAGAATGTTAGTGGAATCAAGATGGTGTGGTATTGTACGGGTGAACTTTTTCGATACTACACCTTTATCCTCGAATCCCAACACGTGGTTTACCGGTCGACATGAATTTGCAACACATATCAATGTCTCAGACATGCCGCCGAGGAATAATCAAAGCGATGTGTACTATTCCCCGAATGAAGTGATTTGGAATTCAGATCTGGATATTACATTAGTCGCTATCTTGGCATTATTATCACTGTTTGCGAATTTAGGATTGGTATATTTGGCTAGAAAAACAAAATCTGCGCCGTGCACAAACACTAGCTTTTCCATTTCTAGCCCAATCGCGCAAGTGTTCAATGCCAAACAGATTTATTCTCGTGAGAAAACGACAAAAAGTCTATTCCTTGATTCAGACCAACCAAACGATTTTGAGCGCTCAGCAAACGGACTAATACGCAAGTGTGCGTCCAGTTTAAGCATATCAAAAATCAATCATTCTGTGTTTGCATTCAACCCTTTCCGATCCACGAGTAATCCCCATCCTCGTGGCAGACGACATCGTCGCTATTTGAGGGGACTTTTGGTTATTACTCTAGGTAACATCACCGTCTCGTTCAGCTTGGGTTTATGGTGTGTTTGTCGATTGATCGAGCGAAAAGCAGCTTTGCCATGGATGGTGATTGTTCGATTTACAAACCATGCCATTGCGGATCTAGCGCAGACAATTGAAGTGAGTGCAATATTGTGGATTGCCTTGGAGCGCACGTTGGGTATACATTGGCCTCGAGAACGGCGGACATCTAACTGCATAGCTGACCAAACGGGTTGCTTCCGAAAACTATTGAAGAACTCTTCGTGGTTTGGTACATTCTGCGGTCCCTTGCTCACGTCCGATTCACAAGCTACATTCACATCCCGGAAGTGTAAAATATTTCATTGCTGCGCCCCCGAGGTTTGCTCCACATCAAAATCTCGGGGAATCATTCGTGTTATCATCAGTCTCATACCATTTGTACTCTTCATATCAGCTTTTCTCCCTTCGTACATTAGTTTCTTATTTTACACTATACGAGACAACCTACAACTAACGCACAACTTGGAGAGTCCTTTCCTGTTATTTAACATGACAAACAACTCAGGTGCTCAAATAGGTCTTCAATCAAACATTGGTTATTACACTAACTCAATCGTGCTTGCTCTTATTTTCGGGCAGTTCTTAGTTCCACTAGCAGTCCTGGTTACAACCAACCTGCTCATTTATAGAAAAGTGAGTAATTGCTTTTTATTTATATACTTTAATCTCTCTTAGTTTGTAATAAACACATACATTTTCGTTGTTATTAATTACATAGACCGATAAACGATGTGCATTGCTGTCATTTCCATCATCGTAAATGCAACACCGTGAATTGTTGAGAACTTGCTGTTGGCTCATCTAGTTGGAAACCGCGTCAGCTAAAATCTATTGAGAACACGTGTTGGCATCGTCTGATAAACATCGCCAAGTGACCGTGTGCTCTGTATCAATTACTCTAAGTTAATTAGCTGTTGAGTGCCTAACAATCTGTATTCTAAGTATGAGATGCATGCAAAATTATTTTCGGAATCCGGTCATATTTGTAAGAATTTTTCTGGTAAACTGATAACGCTGCGAAGCTAACCTATGTACGTCTGCGTAACCCTAAAACTGTGTGTAATCTTGAAACCACACTACACTCGGGTGCAAGCGGGGCTGTGAAATGTCGAACATTATCCGACATGTACTGGACAAACATCCATCACAGTTACCTAAAGTATGAGTTTTTAAGCGTCCTGTGAATAAGGTTTGCGCGAAGTACCTCTTCAATCCCATTTGCCTGCACACGTTGATGAGTTGAACCCTGGGTCTTGGACGAAAATTCGTATGTGTATTTGTTTCCTAGCGACAGTTTTCCTGCTTTATGCACCCATCATATATTAACAGTAATATTAGGATTCGCGTTATGAAACAGTGGCAAAATGGCAAACGAGTTATGACCTTGTAAGTCACCTTTGGATAATGCTGGCGCGATCAACCTGTCCAATCACGTGCCAACATATCTGGATGCTGGTTCGTCCTAGGATGCGAAGGAATGATCCCCCTCTTTCATGCATTTCCAGGTGAGGTATAGTATCGTCCGCATAAAAGGTCAAATAACCTTCGATGTGATGGTTTTCGATGTCCTGAGAAGGAGGGATACATTTGTAACTTCTCAAGGTAGTTTCTAGCTAGTAAAAATTCAGCTGTGCTTCATGACACAAATGTAGCACGCAGCATATGGATATATTATTATCCGTTGATAATTACCATAGAGTGCCATAGATAATTTTCGGCGTCTGAGCAGGCACTCAAATTTCAAGCGTTTCATTCCCTCTAGTTTGACCTGATACATTTGAACCAATGTGCCTCGCTTAATCGATATCATGCGTGAATGATTAGAAGATGTTTGGTATTTTCCTCCCGAGCACCCATATCATTTGAAGACCTGAACGTAGAGAAATTCTCCGCCTCTCGGTAGAGGTTTTTCTCGAAGGTTGAAAAGAGATTATTCCACAAACCAATATCATATTGTTAAAACCACTTTGATTGTAAACAAAACCATACACAATGTGAATAGATTTCTGACTTTGAAATCAACTGTGAACTTCTCCAAACTAGCTTTTAGATTTTTTTCAAATCAGTTCGTATCAAAGGATCGCTGCATTGATCTGATCTAAGAAGTGTGATGAGCAACAATGTGGGTTAATTGTTTGAAACAGATGAAAGAAAGACGCTGCACATGCGTGGTGTATACTCTACAGAACAGGTTGAATGTTTCTGATCAATTATGGACAAAAGCATCAGAGATGCCGCGATTCGAATGCAGCTGATTATAGCACGTGTTTGTATTGTCTGTGCTGCAGTCTGTGATACGTTTGTCACAATCTCATTCCATAGGACACACGCGGCCGTTGCCAAGGTCAGACAGTCGGGTAAACTCTCGCATCATAGCAATCGATATGACGAATTTGTTTTCCGAAGACTTCCCCGGCGTCCTTGCAATCGGATTGCATTCAATTGCGATCCATAATGTAGAATGCTATTCCTTTGACGCTGGGTTAGCAATATGAAAATGCATGAACAGTGATGAATGTGTGACTTGTAATTAATCCTTTGACGAATTTTTGCCATTGAAAGGGATATTGTTACACCCAAATGGCAATTCTCGATTAAGGTTCAGTGCCTAAAATCAATCTCGTTTTGCTAAGATATTTAGTGTTTGTGGACAACATTTTCTGCTAATAACCGAAAATAGCGATATAAAATCTCGTGCATATTACTAGATTACTCAAGTTATTGGCATTTACGCTTTTTCTGCACTTGTGTAACGAATTGTGTTTCTAACAAGTTTAACAACAAGTTGTGCTTGTAAGCCGCTGTTGGATAAGGTTTGCACTATGAACATGTTCAATCACATGTGTCCAGACACGTATAATGGGGTTAAACCCATAAGCATGAATCGAAATGCTCATTTGCATGCATTTCCATCACACACACACACACACACCAAGTTTAGTTTCTTGCTGTTTATACTCATCAGGCAGGGACAGTAAGACCAGGATCCGCCTGCGTTTGAAACAGTGGATGACTGGTTAACACACTGGTTACGCATCTAATCCGGAAGTTTTCGTGCATCGCAAATAAAGCGGGTATAGGTGTTGTATGTGATATATTCCTTCCTACAGGTGCTGTGTTGATAATCACATAATCTATCCGATCGTCTATTTTGAATGAAGAGCAAGATATGTTGGTTGGGTTCGCTGTGGCATTTATTGAAGAAACGCTGTTGTATACTGCTTCGTATAATGATAATGTGCCTCTAATTTTCCTTGAAACTGATGCCGGGATATAAGGGATTTAACAGAATGGGTTTGGGTATTGTTATACACATGATATATTACATAATTTGTCTGTGACAGGAAAGCTCTATTCCTTATAATTATATTAGTATTAATTCACGAAAATCCTGAGTAATAATAAATTATGCAATAAATTATAACGTCTGTGTACCTATTTATAACATATCCTCCTCTTACCCTGAAACTCTTTATTATACTTCAGGTAGCGTCACGAGACAAGCAGTTTTTCTCCCGACAGTCCAGTGCCACAAGCAAATCCTCGTGTATTTCAACGACGTCTGCCACATTGGCGAATTTGGCAAAGCGGAAATTCGCAAGGAAACAATCAAAGCCAAGCACAGAAAATTCAAATGTCCCGTTGTTACGTGTGCTAGAAAGCAGCAACCAGGACTTACGAGGCGCTGGTAATGAACTCTCCACTCATGGACCCACAGACGGCAAAACAGCAGTCAAGAAATTTGACGCAAATAACGATCTTCTCGCGGTTCCAGATTTTCTGAAAGAATCGCAACTTTCAACACGAGCAAATTATGGACAAGCTGTTTCCAATATCCCTCCACAACGGCGTTTGAGCACATCAGCATTATGGACCGATAGCAAAAGTAGTCCGTTTGGTTCACACTCATCCAGTGTTGTGAATGGATTGGACGAGGCACAAAAGATGGAATCGCGAACCCCGAACGTTCGCCGTAAAAGTACAAATGATATTCTCGGATCCTTGTTTAGCAACCGTAATTGCGATGCCAATGGACGCCCAGGAGAAGAACCTATTTTGCTACAAATGCTTCGTCGACAGCACCGCCGGACTTTACGCATCCTCATCATATTGTTGCTGGTTTTCGTCTTGTGTCGGGCGCCACGAGCAGTTGTTCTACTGCTTGGTTGGCTTCAATCCTCCAGCATTTGTCAATCTGGTTATGTTGCACATCGATGGCTGCAGTACACGACGTGGTGGGCGGAAACAAGCGCAGTGCTGGATACCATTGTCTACGGATTTTGGGGAAATAGAGCATATAGAGTGCATTTGAGAACTTGGTGTATTTCTAATTCTCTCTGCTTTCGAAAGGATTCCTGAATCTCTCGCTATTCGAGTGGTAATTGCCATTTTCCGCTGAATTGTGCGTTGTTTTTATGATATATATAATTCTTTATATAATACATGTTTTTATTCGCAGTATTTAACTAAACAAATATGCTAAGATACTTTATTCATGGATTAAAAGGTAGTTGGCTCGTTCCGATAAACGACCAACAATAAGTCATTAGCTAGCCGGTTTAAAAATTTGGTACAGTAGAGAATAATTAATCTGCATTCTTTGAGTCAAGTGGAGGCAGTGTTTTATAGGAGCTATGCCAATAATGGTCAGATGAATTTTCGGGTCGGAACGTTTATTAAGAAGAAGAACAAGATGGACAAAACTGTTGCAGATCGACGACTTATTTCATGACATTCGATCATACGTTATCCAGGTCAATACCATCTCCTATTTACTTGTCGATTGCAAAACGATTCAGAACCTAGATTAACCTTTCCAAAGTTTATAAAGTCTTCCATCAACGAATCCGATAACACCATATAACGCTGATTGGTCGAGAAATTATTAGTAAGCGCTTGATGAAGACGGATCGCGTAATTCTTGAAGATGACATCGAACTGTCTGTCTCGGGGGTTACTTTGATTAGATTCGTCTGTCGATTTCGTTCAAAACGGTTCTGCTTGAAACCCCACCTCGTTGGGCCGGCCTGGCCTTTTGGTGAGGTCTCATATAATTTAAACAAGTTGAGCTTGCATGCAGATCCTTATCGTACTGTTCCTATCAAATGATTGCAAACAACACGAAACCGGTCGTGGGGTGTGTGTGTGTGTGACGTAAATGCTTGCAAATAAGGATCTTTGTCTATTCCATTTAAAACGTTAATCAAAGTATTATCATTCAATTCTTCCACATTCCGGATCCTTGGATTTTGCGTTTGTTTTCCTTGAAGGTTCTGGCGCATCCTGCTAGTGTGTTTATCCCGAGGACAGTGTTTTGTGGATCAACTGTGAACTTTTGATTAATAAAATTTGTCATTGCGCCTTACACCTCGACAAACATCATCCTCTACCAAAAAATAACCAGTTGCAGATGAAATAGTGACTCGCGCTTTGAACTCGCACGCTGGGAACATTTCCTTGTTCTGTTCCCAAACTGCTGTAAGTCAACTTGCATTAATTTATTCAGAGAGAGAGAGGGAATGTAAATGGAAATGTGTAAGTGTAGGATGAGGTTGCCTCGAAATCTCCTATGTGTGAAAGTCCTCTAAATCAATGTTCTCCGTCGCTAGACCGAAGCATGTCATTTAAAACGGAGGGTCACTTTAAACTCCCGTTGCAGCGATGTTGTCCATACTTGATCAGCCGGTCCAGCACCAGGTGTTCATATGTCTTCATCATTATAAGAATTGTTTCCGTGAAAAATCATTCAAAGTTCTACTGTTAAAGTCTTCACGTTGTAGACCAATTTTCAACTGCCATTAGCCTAGATATCTGAGTCTATTTTTAGTCTTCTAAATGAATTTTTGGTCTTGGACCTTGTACGCATGAGAATCCGTAATTGCTATATTATTTTGGACCTATAGAAATCGGAAGGACTTTTTTCGGGACGATTGCATTCATGCCGTTCTGCAGCAAAACATTATTCGTCCAAGCACCGATCCTTGCGGAACACCACTGGTGATATGAAGTTGCTTTGCCGCTATACCACTCACAATAACGCTACGGTATTAATTGCATATGCAGTGATGTAATCATTCGTATAGATTCCCAACAATAAATTTATTTTATCTCATTTTTGAAGACTGATTTATTGTAAATTTGTAAGAATGATTTCCACAAAACACGTGATTATAAACCGACATGAGTTCCTTTGTATCTAGATGTTAACGAATTTCGAGGCACTGATGCGTTCAGAAATTATAAATGCTGACGAGTGTAGCTTCAACGGTCGTAATTCCCTAAGTCAGAACGGCAAACCTGATATAACTGAGTGTCATTTGTCTAAATTTCGTTATTTCCTTCCTATCTTTCATGAAGGGATCAGTTCGTTTTAAATGTTGCAGTTCAGAAGCCTTGGATTTTCGACGAGGTGTCAAACAAGGGTGTGTTCTTTCTCTCACGCTTTTCGGCATCGTATCTCCCCTGATTCTGAAGCACAGTTTTAGGAAGAGAAAAGAAGGCATTTACCTACGCACGCAGTGTTGGCAAGCTTTTTAACTTGAATTGGTTGAGAGCAAAAACCATGGCACTAAATGTACTAATTTGTTACCTGCTGTTTGAGGACGATGCAGCCATTATTTCTCAATCCCAAGAACACATCCAGTCGCGAATGGACTGTTTTTCGTCGGCATGCAAAGACTTTGGACTAATAATCAGCATGACCGAGACCAAAGTCCTTGGTCAAGGGATTGTATCGCTTCAAATCATCATTGTTTAAAACTTTCAGCTTGAACCAGTACATTATTTCACATATCTTGATTCAAACATTGCGAATAACCTCTAACAAGACACGGAGATTGATAAGCGGATTGACAGAGTAGCTGTCATTTTTGCCCGATTGAACTCTTGTTTTTGGAGTAACCGCAAGTAGACTGTAAAGACAAAGATGATGGTATACAGCGCGTGCGTACTAAATGTTTTACTGTACGGCAATGAAACCTGGACCAACCACGCAAGACACGAACGGAAGCTGAATGCTTTCAATCTACGATGCATCCGTGGATGGACAGAGTGACTAATGCTGAAGTGCCTTCAAAAGCTAGTCTACAGAGCATGTTTACCTTACTGTGGTAGCTTAATCAAGTCTACAGGATGCAAAAATTGTCATACTCCAAAAGATCAACTCTATAATGAGTTGAAATCGGGAACTCGACCATTGTTAAAACCCAATTTGTGGTACAAAATGAGATAGGAAAGCTCTTAGTATTGACCCTACGAGCTGGACATTCCGTACCTTAGTTTGTGCTCTCAACCAGTCCGAGTTAAATGCTTGCAATCCTATTGCGTGCGTAGTTAAATAACTTCAGTTAGAAACAGAGAAAAATGTTGGTAGCACATTGAATCAATTCAAAACTGGTAATAGTTCATAATATATGCAAATATGATACTTTCTTAAAGCTACAAAAATGATAGATGGACCTGAATGTCGGATGTCGCTTGTTTGATGGAATTGGAACCTATGATTACGGTTGTGAACAAAGATAAATAAAGTAGAGAGACGCTTTTTTTTCAGGATATTCTAGCGAATGTTGAGATCTTGGGAAATTACTTGTGTCACGCTGCATTATACATTTGCTTATTCTAGAGAGAAGAATGGCGAAATACGATTTTAGTTCGTGCCGAACATCGTTGGTAAAATATTGAATTGTGATATCAGCACAAATAATAATTCTCTTCAGGGCAGTCCAAACTGGGTTGCATTTTATGGCGTTGGTAATAATTCATACAACACCAAGCGAAACGACATGTATCGAAACATCGTTCTATCTATGGGGCACTATCCAGACCAGTAGAAGTTACCAGTGGTGTACGCGAACGATATACCCGAAATCGTACGCAGCAAAATCATTTTATTTGCGGATGACATCAAGGTATGGACTAGCATACGCACCATAAACGATTGCCAAATTCTCCAAAAAGATTTCGAATCACTTCATAATTGGTCCTTGCGGAACTGCCCTCCATTCAACATCCAAAAATATAAAATGTTAAACGTCGGTAAATCCTTCGAATTCACATACTCTCTGGGATCTCAGCAACTTTCATGGGTTACTGAAGAGAAAGACCTGGGCGTGTGCATTAGCAGTAACTTGAAGTCTCCACGGCGGTGTTCTGTTGTATACAAAAAGTCCTGCCAAAGATTAGGATTGCTCGGAAGGATCTTTGGTCGTTTCTCAAAGCAGATACTCCCACGTATTATTAACACCTATATCAGACCGACAATGGAGTATGCTGTTCAAGCATGGTCTCCGTGGTTACAAAGGGACATGACCTTGCTGCAACAGGTATACCACCGCGCTACAAAACTGGTGACCGGGCTATACAACAGGCCATACGAGGAGCGGATTGCAACTCTATACCTCTTTGACTTTTCGTACCGTCGTCTCAGGGGTGACTTGATCCTGCTGTTCAACATTCTGCATACATTGGATCACCCACTAGAACACCTGTTTCATCGGCAAGAACCACGTGGTAGCAGATCGCATGGATACAAGTTAATTATTCCACATTCCAGATCAAATTGTCGAAGGTTTTTCTTTGCTGTCAGAGTTTGTTTTCTATGGAACTCCCTGCCCCCACATATCATTTGCGCAACAAGACTGAACATGTTCAAGGCTGAACTTGACAAGTATATGTTGACCAAATCCAACCTTGCACCTGAATACACATGCTGACTTTCCATATGGATAAAACATTTGTGTTGTTTTTATGCATTCCCTATATTTTTAATCTGTGGTTACTGTAAAGTATTTGCTTTTTGGACCATTAAAACTTTGAATAACTTTGAATATCTACAATGGTGTATCTCCGAGAGAGATCACAAGAACTTGAATAATGTTTGCGAATTCGATGATAAATCCTTATTTTCAAATAGAAAATTAGCTTTTATGTAGGGAATAATCTAAGTCCCACAGTCGGTGCAATGCAGCACCGGTAACTGTTTGGAATTTTTTGCAACTTTAATAATGTATAACCTATTCAAGGTGAATATAATCCAGATGAGTAATTACAGAATCACAGGGTAATTTCGAGTCAGTTGTGGAAACGTTTATAAAGCAGTAAGTTACTGTGTTTCTTGCATCCCCCGCAATTATTCTCCACTTGAAGTTTTAGAATGTTCATTGTCATTAAATGAAGACATTAGGATCAGTTTCAATGAGCGTTGGAACAGTGAAAATATGGTTATCAAGGTTAGACGAATGAGCTCATGTTAAATGAGTTTTGTTTAAGGAACCACGCTGTCCAAATATATATTCATTGATTTTCTACTGGTCAAGGGTTGAATTTTTAATAAAAGTCTATTTGATGGCATTCTGTGGGAGAATTTGACCAGTGGATGAATGAACCATGTCGGCACAGGTGTACACGATAATGTCGCCTTTGATTAATAAGAATTCAGTCGTGGTGTATGTGTGTGTGTAACAAAATGCATGTAGATGATGATTTTTGTTCCCGCCTGTGGGTTCAACATATCTCCTTGTGATCGAACAGGTCAGGCGTGTCAATCTTATCAATAGTAACATACAACTGCAAACTATGTATAATAGCTCTGGTTGACGAGAAAATATACAAGCATATAATTATTTCTTTTGTGGCAACAATGTCGTTTTTCGGCTCGGACATTAGTTAGCGCGGTGATCAGCTTTCATACGTTCCGTCCAAACTCTGGAATCTTTTTTGACCAGGATTAATCAGCACTCGCAAGTCGACAACATCTACCGGGAGGAAAACAGTTACAAATTCAATTATCCGCTTGAATAGTTTATTAGTAATCAGCCGCACACGGTGGAGAGGCTCTGTTTCTCGTTGACTAATCATATTTTATCAAACAATTTACAACCATACGAGTCTTTTTTGTAACGCTGAGTTATAACTTGTGCACAGAACATTGTTATCATGTAAATCAAATTAAGGTAAACGAATCAAAATACTAAACAATAGCGCCTATTTAGCTCTCGTCCAATTCAAGAATCATGCAATCTCAGTAGAGCGTCTTGATTATCAGTGGGACCGTTGATCACTGACCCACAAAGATATTTCGCGGGATAAACAAATTCAATTGTGTACAAATTAATATGAAACCATTTGGAATCAGGCATGCATAACTCTAGCATAGTTACGCAATTGTCTAACCCTTCGAACTTACGTAAGTCACACTATCTACGTTTGTCCACTGATGACGATGCCATGATATCTGGTCAAGCTGATGTCGGAATCGTTTTGAGTGAGAGAGCTGAGGTCGCCCTGTTGGACTGGATCCCAGTCGGCAGTCGCCTTTGTGCAGTTAGACTACAAGGTTCGTGTAAGAAAGGCCGATTTCGATGTTGCTTATGCACCGACTAATTGTAGATCTGAACTTGACAAGGATGAGTTTTATGGTCGATTACAGGAACTCATTAGACTTGCATCGAGGAGTGACATCGTTGTCGTAGCTGGAGACATGAACGCACGTGTAGACTGTCTATCTTCAAACGAGCATTTAGTGGGTGGAAGGTTTTGTCTCGATTGTCATCGTAATGACTACGGCAAAAGATTGCTTAGCTTGTCCTCAGAGCATAGACTCTGCCTTGCCAGCACTAACTTCCGCCATTCGAAGCGTCACTGTTCCACCTGGAAATCTGCCAATCATCGAGGGCTGGTATGACATTGCTTACCGGTTTCCAGCATCGAACAATCTCTTCTTTGATAGCACATTTGTTTAATCCTTTTTGAAACGTAGCGAGTTCTTGAGTAATGAGTCTTAATGAGTCTTAATAGAACGAATCTTTGAATGATCTTGTTTGTAAAATAGACATTACATGAACGAAAAGAAGCTTCGATCGTATTGTTAAAAATCATTTACGAAATCATTGTAACCGTATTACAATTAGGGAAATTTAGCAAATTGCATTTTTACAATCACGTAAATTTGAATGTGGTAGTTTACATGGAAAGTCATAAATTTTACACGTTGTGGTGCTAGGCAGTTTGAACCAGATTTTTTTGGTGTATTGCAGATTTCTATACCAATTCAAACCGCACGCTCGTTTTGACTTGTAGGTAATGAATTTATTACATCTGAAACAATTTAGTTCGTTTCAACCATTTTGTATTCTATTTAAAATGTTATACGTTCGTTGTGACTTATTTGATTTGGTGTGTCGAGTGATTTAGATATATTTTTGCATGGTTAAAATGTGAAGGAATTTGATATTCTAGTTGGATCTTGATGTTGTACTTCGAATAAATGTAATCACACTTGTTATTATGAATATGTATGCAATTATCGAACCAGAATATGTGGTGAGGGCACTCCATTCCGCGGCTGCTCCGTTCTGCTGCTTTTAGTAGTTCGTTTCGAACGGCAAACCTAACTCCATGCGGGCGAGGCTCATCGGAACCCATTTCTTTCCAAAAAATGTGTAATCTCTTTCTGTTAGTATACCAGTGTCTGGTAATCGCGTCTCTTGCAGGGCAGCCACGTCGAAATTCAGTCTCTTTAGCTCATTGTTAATCACAGCAGATTTTCTTACGCCTCTGATATTCGAGACGTCGTCATGAAATCCAGGAAGCATGGACCGGACGTTCCAGGTTTCCAGTTTCAGAAATGACATTTTTTAGTAGTTCGTTTAGCTGGTGCGGAAAAAACAGTCTGCTTGTCGGTTGATTCCTAATCCCCATGCACCCAATAAGGATAGCAGACCGTAGCGAGACGGCACGATATTTGCTGGAGGCTGCCTAGCTTGAGGCGGCGGTAGCTTTCACATCTCCTGCAGTTAAACATGGCAACCGCTCCTGGTTGTTTGACAACATCAGACGGTACGTTTTGGCTCAGAAAGCCTTGAAACAGTAATATTTTGGTAAACAAATTTCTCATTAAAAGCCACAATTAAACAGGTTTTACGAGGTGAACCACAAAATCCGTATACATCATCACAGAGTGATATACATCGAAGTGCTGATTAGGCTTAAGCCTCAAATTATACTTCACAAAACTTGTAAAATTTCTAATATACATTTGCATGCTTTTCCGTCACAAAACACCCCACGACCGGTTTCATGCTGTTCGCACTCATCAGGTAGGAACAGTAAGATCTTAGTGTCCCTACCTGATGAGTGCAGACAGCACGAAACCGGTCGTGGGGTGCTTTGCGACGGAAAAGCATGCAAATGAATATTTTGTTTCATGGTTATGGGTTTAACCCCATTAAACATGTGTTTGGACACATGGTTTGAACAGGTTCGTCGTACCAGATTTATCCAACAGTGGCATACAAGCGCTCCTTGTAAAATTTCTGTTGTAATAAACTGGATTTATCACGTAACAACGAGTTTCATACCGGAATGCATAGACATGTGAATCAAAGCGATCAATGAACATCACAACTGTTCCAAACATTCCTGGCAGTAAATAACCTACGTGTGCCATACACAACACCAACAACAATAATGGTGGCTTTAATTTGCGGTCTCCAGTATGGTACCTTGAAATAAATTTTCACTGTTCCCATGAGAACCCTGTCGTGATGCGTACACTGATCTGAACATTATAAATCTTACATGATAGTAAAAACATATTCGACAAATGAACTTGCGAATTTCAATAACATAGGAACCCTCAACACGTCTTTTCGATTTTGGAAATGACCTTTTCCATTTATGGGATATAAATTATCTGAATTTTAACGGTGACAAAGTTCGTAAATTTTTGAGCGCGTTGATGCCATGTACACGTGTGGGGACTGTGGTTGAAATTTTGCCGTCACAAAGTCGGAAAATATTACTTTCGTTTGGCGCATGAGGCATATCAAGAAAAAGACTACATGTGAAGTATTGGTCACAATCCTCGCACTTACACTTACACTGTATAACAGTGTGCCGTTATAAAGTTGGAACTATATGATTAAGTTCTGTGAGTCTTCAAACCTATTCAGTGGATGCCGCAGCATGAAAACTTTCAAACTTATGCAGGCATATTGTTTTAATCTTTTGTCTTTTACAGAATTTAGTAACGCAAAATATATATACTTTGTTGAGATGTCTAGATATAAATAGTCATAGATCTATTCGATAGAGATTATGCTCCAGCAGTTTTGAGTTCTGAGTTCTTGATATAATAGAGGATATTGGATGTAACTTGAAACTGTTTGCCGATGATATTAAAATATGGAAACGTGTCAGATCTGGTAAGGACTGCATGGCATTACAATGTGACCAGTGCACATTATTTCGTTGGTCCCATACAAATGAGTTATCATTTAACCCTGCGTAATGTAAAATCCTACGGCTTGGAAAATCTCTGCACCACACGTATCAGCTTGGCACGCAAGATCTCGTCTGGACCACCGCAAAAAAGATCTCGGTATCTGGGTGTCTTTTAACCTTAAGTCTGGACATCATCGCTGGACAGTGTACAATAAATCTTGCCGTATCTCGAGGCTTCTAAAAAGGATATTCAGTATTTTCACGACTGAAATGGAATATTCCATCCACGCCTGGGCACCATGACCGAAGAAGGATATCGAACTACTTGACAGGATTTATCACCGTGAACCAAAGTTGGACTCCCGTTACAGAAATTTGTCTTTCAATGAACGAATGTTATAACTAAATCGACACGATTTCAACCAACGACGGATACGGAGTGACCTCCTATTGGCATTCAAAATCTTGCATACTGAGAACCATTCCCTTAAACCTTTGCTGAAGCTCAATGGCCTTACTCGAACACGAAAACATTCAAAGGCTTTGAGCATTCCGCATTATCGATTGGATATTCGTCTTTATTTTTTCTCGGTAGGAATTTCTTTTACTTGAAACATTTTACCTGAAGAAATCACACGCTCAGTATCTGTTGAGATTTTTGCTTCCAAACTCGATGATTATATGACGAACCATGCGGTATGTGACTGTCCCTATGAATTTTTGAGAGATTTTATAATTTCAATCCATATGCCTCGTCATCTTTTGGTTATTATTAAGCCTACTGATTTTTATACCATAAAACTTCCGGAGTTCTGAGTTCTAGATTGTTAACACCGTTCCAAATGTCAAATAAGGCATATGATGTTCTTTGTCTCCTTCGGTCGATGTCGACATAACAATCGCATGAATTTTCATGTTCTACAGCTTTTCGAAATACTACAGAGTCCGATTCGGGAGGAAAAATTTCCGTGCAGCGCTTGCAACGATAAGCGGAATTCGGACGAAGGGCGTCAGTTGCACGCCGGCGGCGTGATCTGAGTTCAGCAGCCAAGTGCTGTATCTGCTCCTCCTTAGCTTGCAGACGACGCTTTACACAATGCCTCCAATGTGAGCGGTCAAGAGCAAGTTCTTCCCAACTCTCCGGGTCAATGCCAAAAGCATACGATGTATTATACAGTATTCACAATAGTTCATGTTAACATGCCGTGTGAATCTGTCTAAAAAGGAACTTATGTGTGGAATAAAAGCAAACTAACGAGCCTTCTCCATAATGTTAAGCATTGGATGACACTAGAAAATTTATTAATTTCACTCTTTTGCTTCACAGCAACTAATGACTAAATTAAATTAACTTGCCAAGAGACTCCACTCACTCTGCATGACTAATGTGCATTAAGTCGACATTCCAATATTCACCCGGTTGTATCACTGGGAAACTAACTATTCCAATAGTATCAAGAACATCTCGTGGCTCGCTATACAAATGAACTTACCCGATTACATGATTTAAGCAGTGACCTTATAACGGCATTCCGATTCACAATAGCAAATACACAACCACTGTCTGCTTTCAAAGTTATCAATAGAGGAATACTCACCATCAATCGAACGCAGTAACGGTTCTCTACGGCTCTCCTAGGCTTCGCCTTTACACCGCTAGTTTGCTTCATATGAAATTGCTTGCCACCTTACGCCTTAGCTTGTCGTGTTCCAATTTTTTTATTCAGTCATGGCCATAGTTTACCCATGGATGGACTGAAAGCTCATGCTCTTAGACTCTGGTGAATAACGTTGTTCAGATTACGCTGTCTTGTAGCAGACAGTCAGCAAAATTAATTTGTTATTGGCTGAAGGATATATTTTTAACTTTAGCAATGCTTAGGTTTTATCATAAAGTAAGGCAGATTATGTGATATTGAACAAAGCCAAATAGCGTTTTCGATCCTAATACCCAGTTCTTCGTCTCCATACGCCTTCGGAATACACGATTCATTTTAAACAGCGCCTCCCCATCTTTATTGTCCTTAGGTTGATTGAGTTCCGATTGAAATCTGAGGTTAACACACAAATTTTTAATTGTGTTAATCTTGAATATCAGTACAGAACAGGAAAAATGGTCAAAGGGTTAAATACGTACACGGCGAGGAATACAAGGAATACTTTTATAGGCTAATCTCATTACCACAATAATGTGCTGAAACTCTATACGCCAGTTGTCCCTTTATTCGTGTTTGTCAGTCGATTTCTTGCCAACCAATTCCAATAAAGTCATCACCTCGTTGACATTGACATTGCTGAATTGTAAGAAAGTGGAAGCATATGATTATGTCATTTTAATCAAGGCATGCGGAACACGATCCTACTGTCCTGCTGAGTGCAAGCAAGATGAAACCGGTCGTGCGATGTGTGTGATGGAGATGCATGGAAATGAGCTTTTTCGTTCATGTCATGGGTTCAAACCCAGTCTACATGAGTGAGGCCTCATGTGATTGAACAGGTTCGTCGTACCAACCTTAACAAGCAGTGGCATTCAAGCGCAAGTGGATCCTGATCCTACTGTCCCTACCTGATGAGCACAAACAGCACAAAACCGTTCGTGGGGTGTGTGTGATAGAGATGCATGCAAATGGGCTTTTATATTCATGGTCATGGGTTTTAAACCCAGTCTACATGAGTGGGGACTCATGTGATTGTACAGGTTGGTCGTACCAACCTTACCCAACAGTGGCATACAAGCGCTACTTGTTTACCATTCCCCCACTGTTTCAATCGCATGCGGTTCCTGATCCTACTGTCCCTACCTGATGAGTGCAAGTAGCACAAAATTGGTCGTGGGGTGTGTGCGTTTGATGGAGACGCCTGCAAATGAGCATTTTTGTTCGAGGTCAAATACGGTTCCCTGTTCTAACGACTATGTTACACATCAGCCGACACGTTTCACGCACACAAACTTATTATTTCGTCCTGATTCATCATTGAGGTCAGCCAATCTTTTGTTATTCGCGCATACCCATGAATCATAAACACTAGTGAACACCAATCGGTTGGACGGGTTTATTACGCTAATCTATTTTACATAGGCGAATCTCGTTAGGACAATACTAACGTCGAGCGTGCCTGTTACGATTAGCACTCGGATCTGATTTGTCTATCGATATCGCATCAACCAGATCAATTTATGCCCTCATCACGCATGATTCCTATGAATGACCTTGATATAGGCGAATCTCGTCATCAAAATACTAACCTCGAACAAGCCTGTCCCGATTAGCACTCGGATCCGATTGGTCTATCGATATCGCACCAACCAGATCAATTCAAGTCCTCATCACGCATGCTTCCTATGAATGACCTTGACATAGGCGAATCTCGTTAGGACAATACTAAACTTGAACATGCGGATCCCGATTAGCACTCGAATCTGAATTGTGTATCGATATCGCATCAACCAGATCAATTCAATTCCTCATCACGCATGCTTCCTATGAATGACCTTGACATAGGCGAATCTCGTCATCAAAATACTAACCTCGAACATGCCTGTCCCGATTAGCACTCGGATCCGATTGGTCTATCGATATCCCACCAACCAGATCAATTCAAGTCCTCATCACGCATGCTTCCTATGAATGACCTTGACATAGGCGAATCTCGTTAGGACAATACTAAACTTGAACATGCGGATCCCGATTAGCACTCGAATCTGAATTGTCTATCGATATCGCATCAACCAGATCAATTCAATTCCTCATCACGCATGCTTCCTATGAATGACCTTGACATAGGCGAATATCGTCATCAAAATACTAACCTCGAACATGCCTGTCCCGATTAGCACTCGGAACTGATTTGTCTATAGATATCGCATCAACCAGATCAATTTATGCCCTCATCACGCATGATTCCTATGAATGACCTTGACATAGGCGAATCTCGTCATCAAAATACTAACCTCGAACATGCCTGTCCCGATTAGCACTCGAATCTGATTTGCCTATCGATATCGCATCAACCAGATCAATTCAAGTCCTTATCACGCATGCTTCCTATGAATGACCTTGACATAGGCGAATCTCGTTAGGACAATACTAACCTCGAACGTGACTGTCCCGATTAGCACTCGGATCCGATTTGTCTATCGATATCGCATCAACCAGATCAATTCAAGTCCTCATCACGCATGCTTCCTATGAATGACCTTGACATAGGCGAATCTCGTCATCAAAATACTAACCTCGAACATGCCTGTCCCGATTAGCACTCGGATCTGATTTGTCTATATATATCGCATCAACCAGATCAATTTATGCCCTCATCACGCATGATTCCTATGAATGACCTTGACATAGGCGAATCTCGTCATCAAAATACTAACCTCGAACATGCCTGTCCCGATTAGCACTCGAATCTGATTTGCCTATCGATATCGCATCAACCAGATCAATTCAAGTCCTTATCACGCATGCTTCCTATGAATGACCTTGACATAGGCGAATCTCGTTAGGACAATACTAACCTCGAACGTGACTGTCCCGATTAGCACTCGGATCCGATTTGTCTATCGATATCGCATCAACCAGATCAATTCAAGTCCTCATCACGCATGCTTCCTATGAATGACCTTGACATAGGCGAATCTCGTCATCAAAATACTAACCTCGAACATGCCTGTCCCGATTAGCACTCGGATCTGATTTGTCTATATATATCGCATCAACCAGATCAATTTATGCCCTCATCACGCATGATTCCTATGAATGACCTTGACATAGGCGAATCTCGTCATCAAAATACTAACCTCGAACATGCCTGTCCCGATTAGCACTCGAATCTGATTTGCCTATCGATATCGCATCAACCAGATCAATTCAAGTCCTCATCACGCATGCTTCCTATGAATGACCTTGACATAGGCGAATCTCGTCATCAAAATAATAACCTCGAACATGCCTGTCCCGATTAGCACACGGATCCGATTGGTCTATAGATATCGCATCAACCAGATCAATTCAAGTCCTCATCACGCATGCTTCCTATGAATGACCTTGATATAAGCGAATCTCGTTAGGATCTCGAGCGTGCCTGTCCCGATTATCACTCGGATCTGATTGGTCTATCGATACCGCACCAACCAGATCAATTCAAGTCCTCATCACGCATGCTTCCTATGAATGACCTTGACATAAGCGAATCTCGTTAGGACCTCGAGCGTGCCTGTCCCGATTATCACGCGGATCTGATTCGTCTATCGATTTCGCACCAACCAGATCAATTCAAGTCCTCATCACGCATGCTTCCTATGAATGACCTTGACATAGGCGAATCTCGTTAGGACAATACTAAACTTGAACATGCGGATCCCGATTAGCACTCGAATCTGAATTGTCTATCGATATCGCATCAACCAGATCAATTCAAGTCCTCATCACGCATGCTTCCTATGAATGACCTTGACATAGGCGAATCTCGTTAGGACAATACTAAACTTGAACATGCGGATCCCGATTAGCACTCGAATCTGAATTGTCTATCGATATCGCATCAACCAGATCAATTCAATTCCTCATCACGCATGCTTCCTATGAATGACCTTGATATAAGCGAATCTCGTTAGGATCTCGAGCGTGCCTGTCCCGATTAGCACTCGGAACTGATTTGTCTATCGATTTCGCACCAACCAGATCAATTCAATTCCTCATCACGCATGCGTCCTATGAATGACCTTGATATAAGCGAATCTCGTTAGGATCTCGAGCGTGCCTGTCCCGATTATCACTCGGATTTGATTGGTCTATCGATACCGCACCAACCAGATCAATTCATGTCCTCATCACGCATGCTTCCTATGAATGACCTTGACATAAGCGAATCTCGTTAGGACCTCGAGCGTGCCTGTCCCGATAATCACTCGGATCTGATTCGTCTATCGATTTCGCACCAACCAGATCAATTCAAGTCCTCATCACGCTTGCTTCCTATGAATGACCTTGACATAGGCGAATCTCGTGATCAAAATAATAACCTCGAACATGCCTGTCCCGATTAGCACTCGGATCTGATTTGTCTATCGATACCGCACCAACCAGATCAATTCAAGTCCTCATCACGCATGCTTCCTATGAAAGACCTTGATTTAAGCGAATCTCGTTAGGATCTCGAGCGTGCCTGTCCCGATTATCACTCGGATCTGATTCGTCTATCGATATCGCACCAACCAGATCAATTTATGCCCTCATCACGCATGATTCCTATGAATGACCTTGACATAGGCGAATCTCGTTAGGACAATACTAACCTCGAACATGCTTGTCCCGATTATCACGCGGATCTGATTTGTCTATCGATATCACATCAAATCGCGCATGCTCCCTAAGAATGACCTTGACATAGGCGAATCTCGTTGGGGCAATACTAACCTCGAACATGCATGTCCCGATTATCACTCAGATATGATTTGTCTATCGATATCGCATCAACCAGATCAATTCAAGCCCTCATCACTCATGCTTCCTATGAATGACCCTGACATAGGCAAATCTTGTTATCACTAAACTAACCTCAATATGTCAGTCCCGATCGGCACTCGGATATTATTTTGCTATCGATATCACATCAACCAGATCAATTCAAGTCCTCATCACGCATGCTTCCTATGGATGATGTTGACATAAGCGAATCTCGTTAGGACCTTGAGCGTGCCTGTCCCGATTATCACGCGAATCTGATTTCTCTATTGATATCGCCTCAACCAGATCAATTCAAGTCCTCATCGCGCATGCTTCCTAAGAATGATCTTGATATAGGCGAATCTCGTTAGGACAATACTAACCTCGAACTACCTGTCCCGATTATCACGCAGATCTGATTTGTCTATCGATATCACATCAAATCGCGCATGCTCCCTAAGAATGACCTTGACATGGGCGAATCTCGTTGGGACAATACTAACCTCGAACATGTCTGTCCCAATTAGCACTCGGATATGATTTGTCTATCGATATCGCATCAACCAGATCAATTCAAGCCTTCATCACGCATGCTTCCTATGAATGACCTTGACATAGGTAAATCTTGTTATCACTATACTAACTTCAATATGTCAGTCCCGATCGGCACTCGGATATTATTTGTCTATCGATATCACATCAACCAGATCAACTCAAGTCCTCATCACGCATGCTTCCTATGAATGACCTTGACATAGGCAAATCTCGTTAGGACAATACTAACCTCGAGCATGCCTGTTACGATTAGCACTCGGATCCGATTTGTCTATCGATATCACACCGAATTGCGCATGCCTCCCATGAATTACCTTGACATAGGCAAATCTTGTTATCGCTAAACTAACCTCGAACGTGCCTGTCCTGATTAGCACCCGAATCTGAATTGTCTATTGATATCGCATGAACCAGATCAATTCAAGTCGTCATCACGCATGCTTCCTATGAATGACCTTGACAAATTTTATTTTGTTTGATGGCGGCTGACGTTCTCTATCTCCTTATGTTCCCAAGAATATTGTCTATCAACACATTCTCTTGCAATCATTCGAAAAACCGAATTACCACAAGCTCATGATTGTCGTAATGGGTCGTTTTGGCGTGTCCTGCTATTTTGTTGTATCCGATGGCGGTGTTTTTCATATTATCAGAAAGCAAGTGATTAACCGTCATCGATAATGCACTCCACACTCGCACAGCGTTGCATTTCGGTCGTTGTTCTCTTTTGGCTCCGTTTTTCGAACATAATGTCACTCGAAGTTTCTGCCCTAATAGCAATTGTCAGCCTCTAGTCTCCAATCTGAGGGCGGCAATCTGTAGAATATCCCAGAACTATTGAGGGAAACTCTCCGTTCGGTGAATCTATTCCCGATACAATATTTCCGTAGAAAATCAACGTTTCACTTGAATAAAATCATACTATTTATTCCCTATCCCCGCTTGAACTTGCCGTCAAAAAAAGACAGTTAAGTAAAGACTTACCTGTCGACTGTGAAGAACGATTTAGAGGCCCTTGGACTGAGTATACTCTACGGCGTTCGAAGGTGGAATCGCGACTAGATCACGATCTGCAGCGAACTCGCCTCCGATCGAAGCATCATTTGAGATATCAATGAAGATGGCTAATCCATCCTGAAACCAGCCGCTCATAAGTAAGTCTAAAAAATATCGGATTAGTATAGCTCTCCTTTCATCACAGTTGAAAACTGTCAGCTTGAGTCAGTATATCATTTCACATACATTGGTTTAACCATTGTGGATAACCTCTCGCTAGACACTCAGATTGATAAGCGGATTGGCAAAGCAGCTGTCATTCTGTCCCAATTGAGCTCTCGTGTTTGGAGTAAACGCAAGCTGACTGTAAAGACAAAGATGATGGTATACAGCGCGTGCGTACTAAATGTTTTACTGTACAGCAATGAAACCTGGACCAACCACGCAAGACACGAACGGAAGCTGAATGCTTCCCATCTACGAAGCATCCGTCGTGTCTTGAACATACCGTGGGTGGACAGACTGACTAATTGCTGAAGTGCTTCCAAAAGCTAGTCTACAGAGCATGTTCACCCTATTGCGACAGCACGGCCTGCGGTGGCTTGGTCATGTCTACAGAATGGAAAGTGGTCGTATTCCGAAATATCTACCCAATGGTGAGATGCAATTAGGAAGTCGAATATTGTGCAGACCGCACTTACGGTACAAAGACGTTTGCAAAAGTGATATGAAAGCTCTTGGCATTGACCCGGCGAGTTGGGAAGAACTTGCTCTTGACCGCTAACATTAGAGGCATTGTGTAAAGCGTCGTCTGCCAGTTTGGGAGGAGCAGATACAGCTCTTGGCTGCTGAACGCAGGTCATGCCGCCGGCGTGCAACTGATGCAATACAACCGAGTTCTGACTGTCGTTACCAGCGCTGCGGGGGAGATTGTTCCTCACGAATCGGACTGTTTAGTCATCCCATAAGCTATAAAACATGAACATTCATGCGATTGTGTTGTACATCCATGGTCAACATCGACTGAAGGAGCCAACAACAACATTAATGTTAATCAATACAATGTACGTAACTTTAAACAATTAGATTTTAATAATAAGCGAAAAAGAATATTGTATGCGGAGAGATAATTTTGATTGTCTCGTACATTGCGCTCTTCACAAGATCTCACTACGTTTCGTAAAAATTGCGTGAAATTATAATAATCGTGTTTATTTTGCAGCGCATATTTTAACTGAATTCACCCCAGAATAGAGATATACTTATTGCATAATGTACACTAGCAAAGGAATCAGTTTCACGAACATGTCGATATTAAATTGCTACACTAAACAGTTGGTAATCTGACTCGCATTGAAAAGTGCATTGGTTCTTGCCAAATTAATTACCCTGTTTATCTAGCACGACGAATCCAGGTAAGCGAAAAACCACATGTTTTAGGACGATAATTGTTCGCGAGAAAACTGTTGCAAATTGTCTTGGGTTATTAACATCGTTATCTGGAAAATTGTGGAATTGTTTTTTGATGAAATAGTTGTGAAAAAGTGGTGGATAATTGTTAGGAATTCATGAAGGTCAGTTGTGTCACGTGTTCCAACCGTCACGTGAACCGTTCAAATTATGGGCGAATGTTACGGCACAAGAATGCTTCTTGCAAATGATTGAACGAAAATATTTACACTGAATTATTGATTATTTGAAGAATATGGCAAACTGAATGTACAACAGGCTTGGATTTGGACTTGCGAACGGATAGTTCAGAAAGCTTTTTGAAAAATTCTCGCTCAATTAAGATCAGCATAAATTCGAATTAAAGAGATCAGGAAAGCTTGGGTTCAAGCTTGGTCGTTTAATTTATCAAGATGTATATGAGTGAATTTTACTCGATCAAATCGCTACTCATAGCCGGTTTCAAATAAAGATTTTCTTGTCAGACAAGATTCCCCTGGAACTATCAAAGGGCTTTCCAACTATACAAACGACACAAGAAATAATAGCCGCTTCAGAAAAGTTTTGCTTAGAAAAGCAAATCTGACACGAGGGGATTGGTTATTCCTTTTCTTTTATCTTTTCAATTTTTGTAGTATGTTACTTGCGTTTGGGAAAGACAGCATTATTATTATTATTGTTTGACTTCTTTGGTCGGTGTTGACCAGGATTGTACATAACAAGCGCATGATAATTTCGATAGACTAAGCATTCCGAGTCGGGAGGAACAACCTCTCCTACAACGCTTAGAGCGATGGGCAGTATGCGGTCGAAAGTTGTCAGTTGCAGGCTGATGCCGTGATATACGATAGGCTACCGAGAGCAGTAAGTGCTTTCCACAGTTCAAGAACGACGCGTTAAAAAGTGTCCGCTAAAGTGATCGGTCAAGAGAAAGTAGCATCAATTTTAAGAGCTTTCATATCTGGTAAACAAGGATATACTTGAATTCCACTGTTGCGTAGGGTTCGTACAACGAACCACGATGTTCAAACACAGAATCACACTGTGATTCGTGGTCAAGCATTAAAATCGCTTATGGAATCACTATGTGATTCAGTGTTTGAACATCGTGGTTCGTTGTACGAACCCTGTGCAACACTGGCATTCATGTATACACTTTTTACCATTTATCCACTGTTTCAAGTCTCCCTGAACCTAATCTTACTGTCTCCACCTGATGACGGCAAACAGCCAGAAACCGGTATTGGAGTGTAATTTCTGGGGATGTGAGCAACACATCACTTTGGTCATCCATAAGCGCCTTGAGTGCTTGACCACGAATCACTTTGTGATTCTGTGTTTGAACATCGTGTTTTGTTGTACGAACCCTATGCAACAGTGCCATTCAAGTATACACTTGTTTACCATTTATCCACTGGTTCAAAGCTGACTGAGCCTAATCTTACTGTCTCCACCTGATGACGGCAAACATCCAGAAACCGGTATTGGAGTGTAATTTCGGGGGATGTGAGCAACACATCAGCTTTAATATCTGTTTTAAACGCTGCCCGTTGGAAGTGTTGCTTGCTCAAACTTTGAATTCCTTATTTAAAGTCTCCATAGAGTTGATCTTTTAAAATATGTCCGATTTCAATTCATACACATGCTCAGTCTGCAATCAGCGCTGGTTTGGTAGGGTTAACATGCTCTGAAGATTAGCATTGAACGTAGTTCTGCATTTGTTAATTTTTCCATCCACAATAACTTTTGGATGAAACAGGATGTTTTCAAATGAAAAGAATCCATCTTTCGTTTGTATCTTGCGTGAATTGTCCAGGATTTACTGTCATAGTATAAACCAATTAGTAAGCACTCGTTCTACACCATCATTTATATCTTCATATTCAGCCCCAGGCACGAAAGTTCAAACGTTCAAGCGATCCGTTTATAGATCTCGGGGTCAAGCAAACGTTCAGCCGCAATAGTTGAACCAAGATACGTAAAATGATATACTGGTGCAAGCAGGAAATTTTAAACAATAATGATGGGCGGCGATACATCTCTTTACTAAAGACTCGAAACTTCGTCATATTTTTTGTCAACTCGAATTCATTACAATTAGCTGCTCTAAGTGTCCTTGAGAGTGGCTGCTTAATCGAAAAACAGCTGGTTCCAGATAAAATTATCCCTCAGCTTGGTATGTATTTTCAGATGTTTCAATTTAGAAAGTTTGACATTTGGTCGCCTGGAGACGCTCCTTCTATTATCGTCCTAAAAGTGTACAGTAAATGCCGACCAGAGTTGAAGCTTCTGAAGTGCAACCATTATAGTAGAATTATCCTTTCATGCCAGAGTAGAGAGACATGATGTGTTCAAGTAGTCAGCCACTTGACATTGCAGCGTTTTGATCGCTAGGCTCGGAATTTCGAATCACTCTCATCTGATTAGAATCGTAAAAATTTCAACAAAACGTGCAGCAAATCATTAAACAAATTCATCCTAGCCGGTGTTAATGTAATGTTTCTTTATTCGAAACAGTCAGACATTTCGACTTGTTTGAAATGTAAATTTACTTTCCAATCAAGTGGATCTCCATCTGAACAACACGTAAAATCTCATAGGTTTTATGCGAAGGAGTTGTGTGTAAATAGAGAATGTTTTTTCAACTGCCTTCATCACCGCCTCATAGGTTTACTTTTTGCCCATGCAATCGAGTCGGTCGATGCAACAAAGTGCATGTTATGTTTATTTTGCGTACTCCTCTGCCCTAGGAACCGGCTAATGTGTTGACGTTAATGAGCGCCCAGGCATCGGTCTGATCTGGTTTACGTGATCACGCATCTTTTGATGCACTTCTACGTGATCACTTCCAAGTTGTTTTGTGTTTGTCATGTTATACACAGGTTCTGCCTAATTTATGTTCGTTTCATCATACTGGGGTTAAAATCACATGATCAATTAGCAACCCTGTTAACAAAACACAAAGATTTTCTAAAGGATAGACAATGTTTCCTCATGGAAGTCTTTTTCAAGCAACCAGGGAAACCTTTGTCCGGTGATTTTGAAGCGTACGTACATTGCTAGATTTTGGTATTATAGCTATTATTGTGTTTTTAGTTAGCCTACTCCTTAGATGTTAATTTTTTAGGGCATGCTTACCTGTATGAGGTATCTTAACGAGTCAACTTACTGGCTATTTTTTAGCGGACATAAATATAGATCTGGTCAGTACAAGGTAGTGAGAGCTCTCACAAAGCCATTTTGTCATGAATGCCGGAGTCACCACACCATGTGTATGTCTTCGAGGGCATCCTTTCAATATTACTACTGTATTCGTGTATGCACAATGTTATCTAGCGAAGAAAAGGCAAAAGACCATTTCTGTAATCAGCTTTAAGTTCTTATTTATAGAATTAATCAGAATGACATTAGTAATGGGCAGCGATTTGAATGCACCCAATGGAACAGCAGAGGCAGCAACTAACTGAATCTCTGGTAGATTTGACTTAACACAGATCTGCGAGAAAGGTTATCACTTAGTCGATCATGCGACCTACAATTACATCACCCATTCCAGACACTTTATAAAACACTTGATAATGTGGTAATCAAATGATTGTATATAAGCAATCAGATCGATTGTACTTTAATTCACGTCCGCCGGATGTCTTCAGCTGTGGAATGTAGGTCTTCTCGTGGAAGGATGGTAAAGAACACCGACCACGCAATTGTATTGTCCAGAGCTTTGACTTCAACTGCTGAACTGCCTAGGGAAAACCTCAAGTAGGCATTTTAATTCTGCAGAATTGGGAACCCAGGACAAATGAAAATAGGTCATAACCGATTTTGTTGACCAGTTGGATGAAAGTGGTGGTCCAGTTGAACTTAATTGCTGCGCATTTATGCACCGTTTATCGTCACATGTGTAACTGGATCTGGGAATAAACTCTATATGGTCAGATGTAAATATCGTCATCTATACTGGAGGGAAACTGCAGTAAACATAGGATATCTTGAAGGTCGGTTTTGTGTGATTAGTACTGCATCAGACGGTTTTATTTTTAGCACGAACCTCACAGATGCATCAGGACAGCTGATGTTTGATCTCGTTCATAGGATAGTTCTTTGGCTTGAGCATTGTAGTCAGTTAATGAACCGCGATATTAGCTTCATTGATACTGTAGCTAAGCATCTTGTGACGTTCAAAAACGTGTTCACATTGCTTTGATTTCTGGAACACCGTAATTAGTATTATCTGGGCTAACAACACAAGTGTCACTACAAAAGTCGGTACCTGCTAAAATCAAGACAATCATCTTGCTATACCAGACTATTGCATTTATGTGCTCAGGGATCTCCGATAGATTATTATTCAGTATTCAAATACCAAACTTCAGATACTTTATACGGTGGAAACGCGTAAAAATAGTGAAGTCAGTGGTTGATCATACAAATAATGCGTTTCCACAATTGAAAGACGCCCTTCGGCGCAGCCATTGGTTCACTAATGGAAATGTGAAGTAGCGATTCGGTTTATACCTTTTTTCGATCGATGGACTGATGCGATAGATGTTTGTCGCATTAGGATAACCTTGGGTGTACGACATGTAGAGCAGGTATGTAGGAAAGTATCTCCGCGTTTCATTCAAATCTAACGGCGAAGGATTCAAGGATTCGTCCGTGTTCCGGAAAGACAGTCTAGGAGTTCAATAAACTTTTTTATCAACCCTAAACCTTCGTGTAATTGTCCACAATGTAAAGGCACTCAACACTGAACCATCTAGATACCCTTTGAAGGTGACTGCATAATAATTTACAATGCTCTCGTTCCAAAATGACCATCTATCTTACCGTACCGTCACTGCGGTAAATTCCTTTTACCTTAGTTGCATCACAATGGACGAAGCCGCTGATTTTACTGTTTACATGTCAGCCAAAATGATGGTTTCAACAATCAAACAAGTTCACATATCATCGCGCACCTGAAACAAGTGTCCTTCGGCATAATTAAATAGGTAAAAATAATATCGTGGCACATCCCTTTTGGGGTAAATCACATTAATCAAAACGTCGCAATCTTTCAATTCACTGAAAATTACGAAAACCCTTCTCTAACGATGTTGTCTTGTGAAGAATTTTATAGAAGAGAGCAAGGAACCGAGAACTCAACGGGAAACTCCATCGTTGAACAAATTTAGACGTTCATTTTCCTTGGTAACGCTGCTAAGAAAAAGCATGCAAGAATCTGCTTCGGAAGAAATCTGACAAGCTGCTGGTTTGTCAATAAAGATTCTTGCAGTGGACTGTGCTATTTAAATTTCCACAAATCCATACTCCCAGTACATCTAATTCTGAGTCTCAGATTGATGACTGATAATCCTTCATATTTCATAGATATTATACGATTCCTCAATTTTCAATTCCTGCATGTAGTTTAGTGGCAGGGTCTATGATTTTTAAAGCAGAAGAGCCTTCACATTTAATTCCGTGGACACAACAATCATACACGACTGAAATTAGCTTATTTTTGGTTTTTATTCGTCTTCGAGGCTACCCGTATTAACTTCGCGTTCGAAATTCCGATTCCTCAAAAAAGAAAAATGTCTTTATTCTTGTACACGAATTTTTGCAGCAACCAAATGAGATATGGGAAACTTAATTTATACGGAAATATTTGTCGCCTTTGTGGCTAGAAGATGAATAGTCTCTGCTCCACTTTTTCACTTCTTCAATAAATTCGATTCAAGTGTCTAGCTCGAACACATATTTTGCTTACCAACTGTTTAGTGTAGCAATTTAATATCGACATGTTCGTGAAACTGATTCCTTTGCTAGTGTACATTATGCAATAAGTATATCTTTATTCTAGGGTGAATTCAGTTAAAATATGCGCTGCAAAATAAATTATATTAAATTATAAATTGTATTTTCACGCAATTTTTACGAAACGTAGTGAGATTTTGTGAGGAGCGCAATGTACCAGACAATCAAAATTGTCACTCTGCATACAATATTCTTTTTCGCATATTATTACAATCTAATTGTTTAAAGTTACGTACATTGTATTGATTAACATTAATGAGAGCTATGTTGTTGTTGGCTCCTTCAGTCTATGTTGACCATGTATGTACAACACAATCGTATGAATGTTCATGTTCTACAGCTTTTTGAATGACTAAACAGTCCGATTCGTGAGTAACAATCTCCCTCGCAGCGCTGGCAACGACAGTCAGAACTCGGTTGCATCAGTTGCACGCCGTCGGCATGACCTGCGTTCACCAGCCAAGAGCTGTATCTGCTCCTCCCAAACTGGCAGACGACACTTTACACAATGCCTCTAATGTGACCGGTCAAGAGCAAGTTCTTCCCAGCTCGTGGGCTCAATGTCAAGAGCTTTCATATCTCTTTTGCATTGTGTATGTGAGAGTAAAATATACATATATACGGATTTTCAATTGCTTTCCAATTTGTGATCATGAAATGGATTATTTTCTTCTTTTGCTGTGGTGCTCACATTTTCCACGCGGGATTGTGATGATGGTTTCTTTGAGGAAACTTAGTTTACTAGCGTTTCAAAGCAATCTTCTTGCTGTTCTGTGAACCTAATCGTCTAAACCCGATCAGAGTAAACAGCCAGTGGATGATTGTAGCGTGTCGGGGCAGTGGATGTGCGCATCATAAAACATTTCACAGGCTAAATTACTTGAGTGCTGGAACAGGTTCTCACTAAAAATTGAAAGCTGCTCTTTGCTTTACAAACCATATTGAATGGTTGCTTCTTTGTACGGTTTTGCTCTTGCTTTGCAGGCTTCATCAAGTGGGTTCAATTTGTCGTTCCAACAAATAGTGTTCTATAACGTTTATTTATAAGTAACTGCAGATAGTACTTTTCGCATATACTGCATCGCTTTTGATCAGATGTAATTGCCTTATTCAAAGAAGAAAATGGCTTTATTCGTATAGACGAATTTTCAGCCGTTAGATTAATTTTAACACAAATTGAGAAAATAATGAGGAAGAAATCTGGACATCAGATATCAAAATTTCAGCCGCACCTTCAACTCTGAAACAGCCATTGATTGGTTAAAAAGTCATATAGCAAGGCAAGAAACCGAAGAGTTTCTGAAATTTGTAGTTGTTGAATAAGAAATAAAACACTGGCTTTGGGTCGAGGAGAATTATCTCTGCAGGCATCAAGGGTATTATGAATGAGATGTAAAGTTCCATAGGCAGGTTGCACCAAGTGGACATCTTAGTGTTTGTAAGTTTATCTAAATTATAAACGAGCATTAAACCCGAGAACAGAGATCGAATCACCTAAGATTATGTGATTTCACAAGCATTGCATACATCAATACGAGATGTAAAACAGAAAAGAAAGTAAGGCAGAGCTTTTCATGAATTGAAGAAGAAGAAAAAGAAAAAGAAGAAGAAGAATAAGCAGGTAAAAGCGCTTGCGGATCCTGATACTACTGCCCCCACCGGGTGAGTGCAAACAGCACGAAACCGGTCGTGGGGTGTGTGAGATGAAAATGCTTGCAAATGAGCATTTTTGTCAAGATGGTAAAAGCTTTATTCGAAAAATAACCAAAATCCCGGCTTTACGTTAATGTTTATTATTAATGTATTACTGTCGCATAAAATAATAAACGGATAGTACCATCTTTATCAGTAGGCATCGTAAAATAGGTTTAAAATGTATTCTTTTGTATGATAGATAAAACACTGATATGAAAATTTTCACACACGAAAACCATAAAAAGCTTGTGAAGCCGTGGATTTAATTTTTTTCGTTTTTCCATTCAAACGTAACATTTTGTCTTCATTGTTTGGATATTCACGCAGGTGCATTGCAGCCATCGTCCTGAATAAAACGACTCGTAATCAGCCTTTGCATCGGCATTCGTCATTCAGATAAGTCAACCCACACCGCTTCCTAAGACGCACACACAAACAAACCACGATAGGAATTTCGCAAGTTTGCATTTTTCGAAATAACCGCCGACACTTGGACTAGTATGTGCGTCGGTCCAGGGCAGCGCACGCACCAGATTGTTTATTTCAAAAATTTTCTCTCTCGCTCTCTCACTCGCAACTATGGCATATTTGTCATATCGATCGCGTGGTTTGAAATTCCAACGCAGGCTCGTTAAACCAGTTCAAGGAAACGTCTGAAGAAAACAGGCTGGGCGAAGATCAATTTATGCTACAGCTGACCAAATTTTATTAACTAGATATCGCGCATTTATTGATTCGAATGTTCACAGTTATCTATCTATCTATCTATCTATCTATCTATCTATCTATCTATCTATCTATCCATCTGTCTAACTAACTAATCAACTCTATCTATCTATCTATCTATCTATCTATCTATCTATCCATCCATCTATCTATCTATCTATCTATCTATCTATCTATCTTTCTTTCTATCTATCTATCTATCTTACTTTGTCTTTCTATCAATCTATCTATCTATCTATCTATCCATCTATGATATTTTTATTTCATCTTACACGAAATCTTTCGCCTAAAGATAGATCTTGACAACGTTAGATTTCGCCCCGATTCATAAAATAATGTCATTCAAATTCAATTTCAGTCGCCTTTGGTTTGGATACAACTTTAGAACGAATAAGAAATCGTCACACATTATTACACTGACAAATTTGAGAAAACCCGTGATCGTGACCTCGCCAGATGTCAGCTGATCGCTGACCATGAGCTTTGATTAAAAATGCTATGTTAACTACTAGTAAAGCATGAGTAGTTGGAGTTTGATAATTAAATTTTCAGGACAAATAGTGGGTGATAATTATGATTGAGTTTTAATTGGTAATTTACATTTAACTTATCTAATATAGATATCAATACGTATTGGCGTTGCGTCAATTTCAAATATATAAAATTTCACTGAAAACTCACTTTTTTGTCAACAAAACACTTTAATATGACCGAAGGAATTCCTTCTAGATATTTAACATAACACGCATATTTAACACAACACGCGCGTGAGAAAATAGAAATGGAACTTATCAACACTTACCACTCTTTCCGTACTACTTAGTCGCGCCATTTTATTAGTATCTTCACCGTAAGGGACTTACTTGCTTCCTCATTTAACAAACTTTTTTTTACATTGTGTATTTAACATTTTCATTCCCCATTCCTGCTTAATTGTACAATCCAAAACTTGAAGATACCCAGACCATCCGTACAAACTTCAAATGAAAAAAAACATTTTACAAAAAATATTTAAATTTAATTTTTAAACAAGCCGGATTACATTGTATTGGTATAGGTCAACGGATTTGAACCTTTTTTCATAAAAACACAATGTTTTTTATTTGCTAAACAGGATGAATACAATCCTGATAAAATTGAATCCGAGTTCATTTGATTTCCTCCCGTTCAATCAAGCCCGAGTAAGTTTGGCGGTTTTCAATTGTTTACTCGCTTGTACCGCCTTCTCGCATAAACGTACAAAATGAATGAGTACCGTTAGAAACGCGATCAATAACAAAAAGTCCGAAGCAATGAGTAACGCGAAGCTCAATTGAGGAGGCGTTAACAGGAGCGCGAACTCGCCTCGATTTCCTTCCAAATTCTCCTCCAGATGTTGTTGACGAACCGGGAAATTCACCCGCGGGATGTCTTGTTCCATCGTGGTCCCCAAGAGATTGTTCGCCGAGAGAAAGTTGGTCAGCATTTGATCCCCATGGTCGTGGATATATTCAATCTCGCCTTCGGACAAACTCAAACCAATCAATATGGCAATCACTGAAACGAAAAATAGATGAGATTAACAGGAACAACGAACTTCGCTCACTTCGAGGTAGGTGGCATTGATTTGCTGAATGAATTGGAGGTGGTTACAAATGCGTGTCTATAGATTGACACTTTCCAACGAACATGTCACCAAATGGTGTCCAAATTCGCCATGACGATTGAGGGCGTGACGGCAACTGCCTAGTTGATTTTTTTCGATTTTTTTCAAAAATAACGAAACGAATTTCGCACCATGGACACTCGGAGACAATATTTTTAGATGACTATCAACATTTGATGATGTAATTCAAATTAGAAATGCTGTGATTAACGAACAGTTGGTAACACTGAAATCGAGTGAGCGAACAACGTGTGGTATTTTAAAATCAAATGTAAATGCTAAAATTTGAGTGAGACGGTTTCCGCGGACTGGTTAGGGTATGTAAGATTTCCACGCACGCCTTTTTTGTATGTTAACTCATTATTTACACTATTCATACCCAATGTTCTGATACATCTATCGACACATCGCACTACAAATAAACAATGTAGTTAAGTCGTTCCATGCAAATATATATTCTTAGTTAATTGGTCGAAAGCCCCTTTAACTTTTAAAAAGATGTCCGCTAGTTGTTAATGCTTATCAGCTGGATGCAACAGCCTTTATCCGGATAGGAGCTGGGTTTCTGATCTTGAGTTTGCGATTCTCTATGCAACACAGAGTCAGAAATGATGACGCCAGGAGGGCAGTCCTCGGCGAGCAATCTGTGCCACTCTCTGACCATATATTCATGTGCAAGCTAAAATGGCTGGGGTACGTTCTTCGTATGGATGAGCGACACCTTCCTCACCTAGCTCTTTTTGCTCTCGCTTGACCTGATTGGAAACGTCGCCGTGGCGGACAAAAGGAATACCTCGCGGAAGACCCTCAAGCGTCTAACAGCCCCACCAGCCATCGTGGGAACATCGCGCTTACCCGGGTGGGGTCCGACGGACCGTGAAGATATGTGGCTGATAACACTCAGTGTGATGGCAAAAGAGAGAAACCAGTGGCGAGAATCCGGCCGTGCTCGTGTTCTCGTTTATTAGTGACCCTCCCTCTTTTCTTCATTTTCCGAAAAAAGACAAAAAGATCAAAATCGGCATGTGTAAACAGACAAAAAAACCTTTTTTCATCATGTACCCTCTTCATGGTATACTTGTTGGCACATCGTCTGCAAAGACTTGTGTAATAATAATAGTAATATGCGACCGTAATCATCGAAAGCATGGTGACTCAACCCCGGTTTGTTAGAGCTATGATAACCTGAGAGCAATAGTATATCACATTCAGTCTTTACGAAGGAGATCACCTAAAGTGGTGATCAGGATTTGATCGCCTTCTTTAGCATAACAGATGGTATGGCATGATGACCAGTTGTCCTTAAGCGTTTTATAGTTTGACAACATGCTTTGATCTCCGCGTAAGTTAAGGGTCAAGGATCATACTGTGGTACGTGTGGCAACAGGGGAAGGTAAACCCTGACCCCTAACCCCCACTGCCTTGTGGGTCACCCGATTGCGGTAAAGGCTTCCGGAGAAAACCCCGAGGAAAAATCCGGAGAGAAGTCCCGTAGGTAGATAACTGGCGCACAGCGCGTTTATCTGCCAACTCCCTGCTGCCTTGTAGGTTGCACTTGGCTGTGCAAAGGCTAGAGAGGTGTACTCGAACAAACACCGAGTGGTGCTGGGGACATCACTTGTACACTACCCCCAAGAAACTTCATGATGATGTCTCAATGGGTCTGCGTACCGTCTACGGAGTTCGCAGGTGGGAACGAGACTGGATCACGATCTGCAACGATCTCGCCTCCGATCGACGTGTGTGGGCTGTTGCGATCCGAGACATCAATGAAGCCGGCTAATCCACCCGTGGAGCCAGCCGCATAAAAGTAAAAGTAAGTAAGTACGTGTGGCAACGAAATTGCTACGGCGGAATAGCTAATTTGTTCATAACAATCTTTGGTGAGAGTACCGTCGTAATCACTCATTTGTTTCTGGGATCTGACGACCGAAGAGTTTGCACTCCTTGGCTGCATTGTTTGATATTTCCATCAACCTTATTTAGCCACCATCTGTCGCCGAATAGTCGCAAGCTCCGTTTAAGTACATTTATCACGTGTCTGCGCTCGCTATTATACTTAGATCGAGAAAGTATTTGACGCATTTGATAAATAATTTCAAACAAGCGTTGCGAAATCATTAGTGACCTTGAAATGAAGGCGGAAAAAAACATTTTAAATTTGAGGTCTTTTTCTACATAGATCGAACAATATGGTGATCAGATTATATGTATATGTTCCAATAGAAGTGGCCGTTCTCAATGTAAACTCTACTACGAGCAAGATGGTGAATTTGGGCCCAATTTCGATTTACATCTGGTGGATGTTGATCCATGTAACGACAGACGTGTGTGGTTTTATTAAACTAATCAAGAATCGGCGTTAAATTTTCAAAACTAAGACAGAAAAAATTGTCAGCACGAGAGAGGATGTGGGCTGAAACAGCTCGGAGAATATGATCTGTGGAAACATGTTTTCGCATATGTTGTGTGGAACCGGTAAGGCTGCGACAGCCGGGAAACCATCAAATCATTTTCTGTTGTTACAGTTATGATGACTAACGCTGAAGTGCTTTCAAAAGCTGGTCTACAGAGCATGATCACCCTATTAGGACAGCGGCGCCTGCGGTGGATTGGTAATGTCTACAGAATGGAAAATGATCTACTCTATCGTGAGTTTCAATTAGGAAGTCCACCATTGGGAAGACCGCACTTGCGGTACAAAGACGTTTGCAGAAGATATATGAAAGCTCTTGGCATTGACCCGGTGAGTTGGGAAGAACTTGCTCTTAACCGCTCATATTGGAGGCATTGTGTACAGCGTCGTCTGCAAGCTGGGTAGGAGCAGATAGAGCCGCCGGCGTGTAACTGACGCCCTACAACCGAGTTCTGTTTATCGTTGCAAGCGCTTTGGGAGAGATTTTTCCTCCTGAACCGTACTGTTTATACATTTAAAAAGCTGTAGAACATGAAAATTCAGGCTATTGTGATGTACATTCATGGTCGAGATCGACCGAAGGAGGCCAGCTTATCACACACCAAAATTTAAGAAATATTTTGCTTGGTGCGCATACTCCTTCCCTTACACTCCACTACCGGTTTCTGGCTGTTCGCCGTTGAGACAGTTAGATCAGCTTCGGGTGGGATACGAACTCCCGATCATCACCATTGTAGTCCCACGCCTTAACGACCTGAGCTACCTTCTACCGTTTGACCGATCGCAATTAAGCGGAGGATATGCACTGCTAACGAGCTCAAATAAGAGCGAAACTCAAGTCCAGTGCTTTCATTATGGACCGTCGTGATCAACTTTGTGAATAGTTCAATGGGCTTGACACGAATGAGTAGTCACAAATAAAAACAACATATACTCCAAATATCACTTGAACAGTTAGATCAGGTTCATTGAGAATGAAATAGTAACAAGTTGTTTAACAAAGTTATACTTGAATGGCATTATTGAATAGGGTTCTTAAAAACAGCCACGATGTACAAATCGGAGATGCTCATTGTAACTTTGTGCGTAATTTGTTTGTTTCCGAAAATTCAGGACACATTCGAGAACTCAATGTAAATAAAATGGAGAAAATCAAAACATGCTAAGCGTATAAATTATAATTTTTAGCCCCACACAGCCTACCTGCTACAAGCAATCCGAAAACCTCAAATATCACTGAGGTCCAGTTGCGATGTTTTCCGCGAACACTGAACATGATGTGCATCAGGAACGAAGAGATTGCGAAAATTACTCCAAAACTGGTGAGAATTTGTGCCGCTGTCCATCGGCTATCTGCAAAGGAATAGTGATGTGTCATACATACCACGTGACAAGCAATCGAACATATTTCATTTATTGATCCGCATTCAAGGTCAATCATGTAAACGTGTTCTGACATGGAATATGGGTTGAATGCGGATATTCAAGAAAACCAACTGCAAAGAATTTATCACAATAAGTAGCAATAGTTCGAGCGCTGTTCAGTTGATGAGGACTCAGTCATCGGATGTGGGTTATTTTCATTATAAAATATCAAAAAACGCGATGAATGTGAAACTTTTAATGATTTTGCAAACCGGAAATGGACGGAAGAAAATGGATGTGTTGACGTTAGTCGCCTTTAACCATACGGATAAAAAACCAATATCCCCAAATCGTACCACTAACGTCATTTTATCTACGTCTTTCGTGTCAGCAATTTGGACGCAACGAATCCATTGATTGTTTCAAGGCTCACTGAACCTAATCTTACTGTCTCCACCTGATGACGGCAAACAGCCAGAAACCGGTAGTGGAGTGTAATTTCGGGGGATGTGAGCAACACAACACTTTGGTCATCGATAAGCGCCTTGAGTGCTCGACAACGAATCACTATGTGATTCTGTGTTTGGTGGAACATCGGGTTCGGTGTACAAACTTAAGTATACACTGGCATTTTAAGTATAAACTTTGTTTACCACTGACTCCACTGGTTCAAAGGCTCACCTGAACCTACTCTTACTGTTCCACATGATGACGGCAAACAGCAGAAACCGGTAAGTGGAGTGTTTTTTTTTTTTTTTTTTTAATTAGGGGATCTGAGTAACAATCACTTTGGCCATGATATCGTTTTAGCACTATCCATTAAAATTAGTAGCGTGTTTAGGGTCGCTATTAGTTTGAAATAAGACACATTTTTCCACGCGATTGTCCCTTTCTACAGTGCGTCGGTTAATTTGTGGGACTTGTGTATTCTACCGTACACGACGGATGGGGGGAATGCCTTTCTTTTCAGCCCGTTCTGGAATTGATATATATGTTAGGATTAGCAGAAGAATCGTAGCATAGGATCCGTGAGTTCTAACCTATTTTCTTGATATTCTACATCGGTAACTCCTCTAAATCGTTATCCTATTTCGATTTAGCACATTGTTTGTAAAAGTCCGATTGCATATCTCCTTAAAATTTTAAAACACTCTCAGTTAGTAACAACACGCTTTGGTCCAATGTTTGATCGCATCGAAATACTTTACACCGTCAGAACAAGATTTTGATACGTTTGTACATACCCATGACAGATCATTCAACAATAACCATTACCACACGATTTGTGGACCAAATCCAAAATTGCGTGAACTGCTGGTCACAAGACATCCTATTTCCTCCGGAACTCTATGCATTTATATCATATTTTAAATCGGAACGCATTTGCTACGCGGAATAGCAATTTGTGCATAACAATCGTCGGGAGAGTACCGTTGTCATCACTCGATGCCCAATTCAACAACTTTCCGGTGATACCAAGCGTCACCAGATTCTGCAGTAGTAGGT
>JACCGJ010000882.1:54659-70519 GCA_013407085.1 Atriophallophorus winterbourni
GGACGCATCGGTTGTTTGTGGGCTTGCGTCTTCTACCATACACTGACGGCTGACTCCTCTTTCTTTTAGCCCGTCCTGGAATTTGAATTATATTTTAATATTACCAGAATAATCGTAGCCTGAGTATCCGTGAGTTGTAACCTACTTTCTGATATCCTACACTCGGTACCTATCCTCTAAATCGTTATCCTCATTTGTATTTTAGCACATCTGTTGTAAAAGTCCGCTTGAATACCCCCTTATAATTTTCAAAACATTCTGTTAATACAACCGCTTCTTCTACATGTGTGATCACATCCGAAAATACCTTAACACCGTTCAGAAACAAGATTTATTACTTTGGAAAGCCATAACTATATCATTCTGACGATAACCCTTTACAACACGATTTGACCCAATCCAAATTTGCGTGAAATGCTAGGTCACAATACATCATATTTTCCTCCGGAACTCTGTGCATTTATCATCATATTTTAATCGGTGCCGAGGACACTTGTCAAATAGGCACCGTTACTAAGCAATTGATTATGTTCTAAACTTCCATCCGTCGATGTTGGCGGCGAACACACATCTTAAACGACCCATCATATTACCTTAGTATGGAGTTTCATTCCGGAATAAAAACATTCCGACAAGGTGCGTACCCAGTCGTTTGCAAGACATCGGCGTGATTGATATTCACCCACCGCAAGCATCATCGACTAGAACCCGCCATGAATATCAGCATCTCGGCTTCACGTCAGAAAGCGGTCTTTTCAAATCTTAAGGTCACTGTGACAAATTCAAAGGTTGGTTTCCTAATTTTAACTCCTCGTGAAGTATATCTTTGGGAATACGACTGTTTTTATTCTATAAACACGATACAAACATCGTAGGCGACCCTGCCGCGTTAGATCGAACATGCTCTGTAAAACATCTTCATTAGGCATATTTGATCATGCATGACAGATCTTCGGCAAATGAAAAGCATTCAGCTTCCCTTCGTGTACCCTGTTAATGGTCCAGCATTTACAGCCATCGCCTAAAGCGTTCTGTATGCACACAGTCAATTTGTATTCATAGTCAGTTTGCACTTAACCCCGACATCGGAGTACTAACTGAACAAGATGCGTGTTGATCAACAAAGCTGTTTTCCTCAATGAATCGAGATATGCCGAGTGATGTTTTGGTTTACAGTTCTCAATAATGATGATAAGAGGTGACGAGTCCATTGACCATGAAATTTGGTCTTCTTCATACTGAATGTCTTCGTATACTAAAGAAAACTCAACCTATACTGCGAAAAGAAAAGCTAGAACATTTTTCTTTCAAACTCCGCAGCCTCACTCGAAAGTGGATAGCCAAGGGGCCGTCAACAAGTGCCTGGGTAGTGAGATTTGTTGGGTAGTCATTTGGACAATTCAACAACTTTCCGGTGATACCAAGCGTTCCAAGATTCTGCAGTAGTAGGCTATGGTTAACACGATCAACTACTATTCCTAATATTTATAAACGATCTACCGAAACTGGTGCGATGTAAACTTGTTCTTCTGCCGACGATGTAAAAATTTGGACGAAAGGTCAACTTTGTTGGGGATTGCCTAGTTTTACAAGCAGGCTTAAATAAGCTGCACCAGTGGTTAATTCAATACACGCTGCCCTTCAACTTACGAAAGTGTCAGATGTTGCAAGTTGGGAAACTCTTCCCTTTCTCATACATACTTGGCAGTCCCACGCATGAGTGGAGTATAACACAGAAAGATCTCGGTATCTGAGTGTGCGGAACTTTGAAAAAGAGTCCGCAGTGCGAGGCCGTCTACAAGCGTGCCTAAAATGTACTCGGCTTACTCAGAAGAATTTTCCGACGTTTCCCACCACACTCATTGTCAAATATACTCAATACCTACATACATCCAGTTGTGGACTATATAGTACAAGCTTGGACACCATAGATGGAAAAAGACATCCCGCTCGTCAAAAGGATTTATCATAAGGCAACCCTAATGGTTACTGGATTGCATAATCTACCCTTTGAGTAGCGACTGACTAGACTTGGATTGTGCACCTTCGAGCCCAGTCGCACCCGAGCTGACGTAATCCATATGAGGTCCAACCCACTCAGACACCTCTTTACAATTTGTACCAATCTCCCGACCCGCAGTCACAACCTGACTCTTCAAATCCCACACTCCCGCTTAAACTGTCGCCGTAACTTTTACGCAGTCCGTGTATGCTTTTAGTGGAACAACTTACCGCCAAAAATTGTTTCCTCATCAAACGAAATGGTCTTCGAACAAACGTTACGATCTTTTATGTTGAATAATACTGTGTTGAACCCAGTTTACTGAAATCCCATAGTGATTCCTTCTTACACACACACATACTTCCAAAAACATATTTCCGGTCGAAATTTCCTCTCTTCGTGTCACAATTGGAACTACTTTTGCTCCTCCTTTCAAACAAAAAGACGTTACATTTATATCACTCATGGCAACTGTGGTAGAAATGGTTTGATTTCGGATGTAAATTTCATGTTCTCTCTGGCTGAATACGGATGAATAAAACGTGGCTAAAGACGTATATCCTATGGTATTGTACAGCTATTTGCTTTTTTCACCATAGATATTGAATCTAGTATTACGTTCCATTGGCGAATGAAGCTGCTGTTGGAACAAACAATGATGTCTGCATCGTTTACAATCAACAGTTCACGAATTAGCACGTTCGATGTCATGGTTAAACATTTATACGGTGTTGTCACATCGTGCGCGTAGCTAAAGGCCTTCAGTACTTGTCCTCAAATTGTGCTTCATTCGTTTAGCAGAGTAAATGCTCATCAGACCTAAGAAAGGGCACATCCTTGTTTGGCAATTCTCATGTGACTCAACAAAACAAGTAGCGGCGGAACATTTGATGAAAGCGAAGCAATTTTTTTTCCAGATATTTCTCATCAAGCTTTACAACACAATAGAAATAGATCTGATCAAAATTAACCAATCAACAAAAATCGATTTCACGTGTTGTCGCTTAAAATTGTCTGGTCGATATGACTGTTGGCCAAGATAAAGAAAGATCACGAACTAATCGCCTTAGCTGTCCGCAAGATGTTTTAGCCGACTCTTCGAGACACGTTGTGGGGAACCGTGCAAATGACTCAGAACGTCTTGTCAGGCTTTACTCGGTGCCCTGTGTCAATCAAGTGAGCTAGAATCGAGCTATTCCCCTTCTTAGAACAGCCTTTGCTTCGAATTGATCAGTAACATGACGTATACTTTTGAGCTTCATTTCCGAAACTTTAGTTCAATCTGTCTCCGGGGAAAAACCATTCATACGATTGATCTTCACATGTGAATCCTCCCTGAAATCCGTACTATAGAACAAGAGCTAAAATTTCGAACGTTTTCGAATTAACCGCATTCGTTCGTGTTCATTGTTCATATGAGATATATTGTTGGTTTACCAATTTATGTTATGCGTTACTTCTGTGGTGTTAACACCATGCTAAATTGATCTGACAGCGGTAGTGAATTGCATGTGGAAACAAACTGCGGTCTCACTGTCAAATCAATTTCTGTTTCTCATATCATTCTAGTGCTGGGCAACCTGATAGCATCTTAACCCGAGTGCAGTCAATGTCTGCCTGGACCAGGATTGTTTGTTTAATTTTACATACTAATTTATTCAACCATTACATTTCGATGGTTCTCGAATAAAACTGTTCCCCATAAATTTCCTACCTTTACTAGCAAGTCATTATCGAGAACGAAGCTCATGCTTATATCCAAATTTCTCCAGTCTTCTACAACACGAAACAGGTGATGTTTTATCATCGACTGTGTCATTTTTTCTTCGCTAGCGTATCCCTTTCTTTCAGATGATGGATGGGAATGTAAGATATGAAACCTGACCTAATTACGAATCACGAGCGCACGATTGTGTCAATCGAACGCAAAAGATATACATACCAAAATGACCGTTTTCGGCGAATATGAGTCAGCTTGCATATGTTTGGCAAAAGGTTTGGTGTTTTGTTGGTAGTTAAAAAACCACTCGAATTTCGCAAATATGAAGAAGTATATTAAAGTAATGTGTCGCTCACATCCCCCACACTCACACGACACAACTAATTTTGGGCTGTTTGTTGTCGTCAGGTGGAGACGGCAAAATCAGGATTAGTGAGCCTTGTAACTGTGGAAATGAAATTAGACGTGTAAGCGGCTGTGTGAAATGGTCCGCATAGTGATTCCTGATCAAGCACTCGAGGCGCTGATGGATGACCAAAGTTATGTGTTGTTCACATCCCCCGCACTTACACACCATAATAATCTCCACTTGATGACGGCAAACAGCCAGAAATCGGTAGTGGTGTGTGAATGCGGGGTGTGTGAGCAACACATTACTTTGGTCATCCATCAGCGCCTTGAGTGCTTGACCAGGAAACACTATGTGATTCTATGTTTGAACATCGTGGTTCGTTGTACGAACCCTATGTAACAGTGGCATTCAAGTATACCTTGGTTTACCATTTATCCACTGTTTCAAGGCTCACTGAACCTAATCTTACTGTCTCCAGCTGATGACGACAAACAACCAGAAACCGTCAGTGGTGTGTAAGTGCGGGGGATGTGAGCAACACATTACTTTGGTCATCCATAAGCGCTTTGAGTGCTTGACCAGTAATCACTATTACATTCTGTTTGAAAAAGCATATTACTTGATAAATTGAAAATCAGTGAAGTATTACATTCAATCGTGGATTTAGATACACGGTCAAGACTCAGGTACAAAATTCCAGGAGAAATTTCAACGAAATAACAAGAAAATTCACGCGTAAGGCGAGCCCTAAATTGATAAATGCAACTCACCTTTATTAGTTGTTAAAATACGGAACCAAGCCAATGTTTTCACAATGCATGCAGTCTTATAATTATTACAAATTTTCATCAGTTAACTGTTCAAATGATTTCTCAACTTCAAGGATTTATGAATTTATGGTTAGAAAGCGAACCCTTTACAACACCACAGGCAGAAATAATAAAAATAATAGTATATAAAAATAGAGTATCTGAAATGTACGGATAACGGGTGATTTTCGCTGGCACATATAAGTCTGATTTCGCTTCACCATGGACAGACTCCAACACGTGTTGAGGTAGGGAATTCTACGGCACCTACGGCACAAAAGTAGCGCGATAATCAATAAGTGACATTGGGATATCGAGGGATAGGACACGTCCGTGTGACACATTCTCGTCACATTCAATGGGTGTCTTTCGGTAGACCATTTTGTAGATAAGAATAATATCGCACCATATGCTCCTAGACCAAAACGTCACAATATTTCATCCTACTGAACAGTACGAAGACCAATCACTAACTTTGTGAAGAGGGAACTATTTTTCCACAGGCAAGGAGCCCAGACCTCGACCACACACTTCATCGTTGGACGAAGGTAGATGGTCATTTTTCCCTTGTAACGTTACTATCAAGAATCTTATAAGAATCTTCTCCCCAAGATAACTGACAACCTGCTGGCCCTTCGATAGACATCCAGGAAAATTTCACTTCAAATATCATTCACACACGGTGTTCAGTTCCCTTTGCGGTTTATCACAAATTGCAGCAGAACGGATGCGATCTGATCACATTTTTGTCTAACATTTCATCTTTGTCGAACCAATTATGCCCAAACGCGATTGTAATCAACGACAGATGTGTCTTCGGAGTGCGTTGTGAGTATAGAACGTGATGCACCGAGTCTTATAGTACGCTATAACACGATAACAACTCAAAAATGCTTTGCTTGAATAAGCGACACAACTAATATAAGTTTAAATAATAGAACGTAACTGACACTGACCTGACACGGAGATCTGTTCGGTTAGGCGACCACAACAAATGTTGCTGGCTCCTTCTGAACTGGTCGTGCAAACAAAGCTACTCAAATGTGCCAGTCTGGATAACAGTTCATAAACGCTTAATTGCGATTGGTCAAACGGTAGCCCAGATAGTTAAGGCATGGGACTACAATGGTGATGGTCGGGGGTTCGAGTCTCACCCGAAGCGAAGAATATGCGCTGCTGATGAGCTCTAATAAGAGCGAAACTCGAGTCCAGTGCTTCCATTATGGACCGTCGTGATCAACTTTGTGAATAGTTCGATGGGCTTGGCACGGGCGAGTAGTCACAAAAAGAACGTAACTCATCTATCCTAATAACGCTATTGGTGTTTATCGATCCTCTACTAGAAATAAAGGTAGAACAAATTTGTGGGAGACTACAGATAGCATTGATGTCGTGAAACCGATCTTTCCGAGAAAATGTCCTCATCTGCTAAATTTCAATTTGGTTAAATATTGAAATCAATGAATGCTATCCAAGAGTGGTAAACACTGGTAAATGTGATGTGCTAATCTCCAGTCTGTCTAGTCTACCATCGTGGAATGTTAAAATTGAAAAAAATCCCAGAAAAGACATCACTGGAACTCACCATTCAGTTCTAGGCGCTTCGGTAAAGCTCGTTGTTCCATCGAAAGCATGGTTACTTCGGCTTGCGTCGAAAACAGTCCAACCGCGATATGCAAGTTCAAAAACTGGGCCGGCTTCCGATGATCGTAAATATAAATGTGGAACAATCGACTGGTTGCCATTCCCACTATGGCTAGCACAACGCCGATTATAACCAAAATTGAGCCCGTGTGATAGATGGCTAGTGTACATTTCTTTGGATATTTTTTCTGTTCCCGTGTCTCTCTGACTCCGTTTGCCATGTTAACTACTACAATGTGGAACTAACGCACTCGCGACGTATTGGCATTCTATACCCGAACTAAGAATTACACGGCACGCTTTCGTATACAGCCTTGCCACAAACCGAGTGACGGACAGTAACGGATCGATACGCGTAGCGAATTGCCTACCCGACCACCGGATTGGACCAGACTACACGCAATCTGATTGGTCGCTCATCGCGCGCTATCTTGGACAAAACTAAGTTTAAACGCCCGAACATGCACGTCATTGGGCTTGTCATCTATGTTATGCTGAATTCGCGTAATTGTTTTGGTTCTTACTTTCACAACTTCCACTGAAAAATGTACCATGTATGGGAGGTAGAGTACTAAAAAACCCAGGGATATGTTTAAAAACAAAACACTTTGTTTTACAAACCGTACGTCGTAGGGCAGGATTCAACGGCTTGTCTACCGAAATTCTTACGCATTTGCACCTTACAAGTCTACTCAGACGGTCTTGAAAATCTATTTGGATTTAATCGGGAAAGCGTTTAAGTAGCTAAGCTCGTTCACGATTAGGTGTTGACTAGGTGTGACGCAACATAGCCGTGTTTCTCTTGTAGGATCGCGATGAAAAGCTTTAAAAAGTAATTTGGACCGAAGTTGAAATGATGCGGTAATTCGTCTAATGTGTCTGCGTTCCATTTTGTGTAAACTTCAAAACAAAATGGGATCATCTACTACATCCGAGCGAAAAGCACCTTCTTATGAATCATCATGACGAAGTGATTAGATAATATTGTAGTCCTGAAGCACACTGGCGAAAAGTGCCGATCAGGAACTTTCTAATGCAAAGAAATTTGAGTGCAGGTTTTGGATAACGTTTCACTTCTGACACAGAAGCTTTGTCGGACCAAGGGTGATAGTCAGGACAGGGAACATGCGTGGGAATGACCAGGATCAGTGGTCGATTTGTCTACGAGTGTGTATCCACATCAATTTAATACAAGTGAACACGGTCAAGGTCGGTTGACACAGCGGCCCGCATGCGTAAAAGTACATAACTAACGGGGCGAAGGTTAAGCTATTTTTGAAGAAAAAACAAAAATCTAATTAACTAGTAGGCAAAAAGTGAATAACAACTATTTACCTTCGTACAAATGCCGAGCGCCAGATTTTGAAGATTTCTGCCCTATCCACCTTATGGACCACCAGTCGACCTGCCTTGGCAATTTCGACCGCCTCCGCATGTAGGCGTTCGCTACACAGTTTAATACCGCGTCTCAATATTTCCACATTGTTTAGATCGACGCTGTGGCCCGTATCTAAAACGTGCGCTGCCAAGGGCCAATCACGAATAATGGATTGATATTCCCTCGCATCCCGAGGCTGTCTCCGCACACGCTTTCGATGTTCTTCGATTCTAGTGCGAATTTCCCTAGAGGTCTGCCCTATATAAACACACAAACAGTGCTTACAGTTGATTCTGTAGATGCTGTTCGTAACGTCTTATCCTTGAGGTGCATCAGAACCGAACGGATAGTTTTCTCTTTCTTATAAGTTACGCGTATGGCCACCTGATTCACGATTCTACGTATCGCTTCAGATGTGTAATTTACACATGGTATACGAACTGTATCTCGCCGATTGTCAACCCAAAGAAAGTTGGTTTGCGGAAAAATTGCACGAGAACGCTTCAAGTGACAGTCTGTTTGGAAACGGGGTCAGAAAGAGAAGGTCAACGTGAGAACCAGCACAGATAGGTCGACGATTTCGTTGTAGTTACGAGATTTGCCTGAAAACATAGACGTGTGCCTTGCTCTATCTCATTTGCATAATAAATACTTGACCAAGAGAGTTGTTCTGCGCTGTGGGAACCGGGGGTTGTGGTTGTGCGATTGAAGCATTGTTCTCGGGGCTTGAATCGTAAAGCCATCGACGGGTGGATAGGAAACAAGGAGCGAAGTGATTAACGTTTAAACGAGTATCCCCCGGGATAGGTAAGAGAAAGGAGCGAGATTTGACCTCAATGATCTGACATATTGATCACCTCCTCTACAACCTAGTTCTGACCATCGTCGCAAGCGCTGCGGAGAGATTGTTCCTCCCGAATCGGAGTGATTAGCCATTCAAAAAGCTGTAGAACATGAAAATTCATGCGATTGTGATGTGCATCCACGGTCGAGATCGACGGAAGAAGGCCAACAACAACTACACAAGGACCGAATGCTGTTTACTTTGAACACGATGCGATTCCCTTTCTACATTATTACGCGAGATCACCGTCGTGGAGCTTGCTTTACCTCTGCAACATAAATCATGGCAAGCGGCCTGTAACCGACAAAACGGTCCGGAGAAAATCGAGTCCAAAGAATTCAGTCACGATATAAGCACCAATGTGTCTATCCAACGGTTCAGTTACGCATCAAAGCTGTACGCATCTCACGTATTGTTTGTCCATATTTTGGTGGGCCTGATATTAAGCAAACGCCAGACTACATCTGGGTTAAGCTACTCTCAGGTTTCCACTTGAGGATAGATAGATAGATAGATAGATAGATAGATAGATAGATAGATAGATAGATAGATAGATAGATAGATAGATAGATAGATAGATAGATAGATAAAAAACGATATTGGCCGCGTAGTGTAACTTCAGCAGATTGCCTGCGGTAATCAAACAACGTGAATTCATCCAAATCACATTGATCAAGAAGAACGATTCGACAAATGAGAAAGCTTCGTGAATGTGTAGCACGCAATTCGACGTTGCCTAAAGAAACGGAGATGGGCTGAACAAGTGAATAAGCGAGATGATAGCATACAGCGCGTGCGTACTGAATGCTTTACAGTAGGGCAATGAAACCTGGACCACCCACGCAAGACACGAACGGAAGCTGAAGGCTTTCCATCTAGAAGCATCCGTGTATCTGAAACATAAGTGGAGGGGACAACTTGACTAATTGCTGAAGTGCTTTCAAAAGCTAGTCCACAGAGCATGTTCATCCTATTGTGACAGCACCGCCTGCGGTGGCTTGGTCATGTCTACAGAATGGAAAGTGATTGTATTCCGAAAGATCTACCCAAGGGTGAGATGCAATTAGGAAGTCGAATATTGGGTAGACCGCACTTACGGTACAAAGACGTTTGCAAAAGTGATATGAAAGCTCTTGGCATTGACCCGGCGAGTTGGGAAGAACTTGATCTTAACCGCTCACATTAGAGGCATTGTGTAAAGCGTCGTCTGCCAGTTTGGGAGGAGCAGATACAGCTTCCGGCTGGTGAACGCAGGTCATGCCGCCGGCGTGCAACTGGTGCAATACAACCGAGTTCTGACTGTCGTTACCAGCGCTGCGGGAGAGATTGTTCCTCACGAATCAGACTGCTAGTCATCCCAGAAGATTATAGAACATGAAAATTCATGCGATTGATTAATACATCCATGGTCGACATTCGACCGGAGGTCAACAATAACAACAACACACATGAGTAACTTTTCAACAAGAAAAGTATTTTCTACTGATTTAAAACTCATTGGAAAGCGCGTTAAAATTGATTGAAAGTAGCTAGCGCTGAAGTGAGAGCCAGCCCGACACCGAACACTGATCTCGTATGGTTTGTTGTGTTGTATAGCGAAAGTTTAATTCAATAATTTCGATAAAACGATGTACTGGTAACTGGTGTGTGATTCCAATACCGCTACAACTGTTGTCGGGCAGTTAAGTGTGAAGACTGATCAAATAAAGGCGTTTGACCGTGTGTGAAAAAAACAACCAAGAAGAAGAACTGGGCTTTATTCAACTGAACGAATTTTCAGCAGTTACAATCATTTTATCAAAAAAATGAAAAAATTCACGAACAGGTCCCGATATCAAGTTACAATTTGTCGACTGAATGATGCCTACCATTCAACAACCAAAAATTTAAAATTTTAAATGTCCGTAAATCATCCGAGTTCACATACTCTCTGGGATCTCAGAAATTTTCGTGGGTTACGGAAGAGAAAGACCTGGGTGTGTGGATTAGCAGTAACTTGAAGTCTTCACGGCAGTGTTCTGTTGTATACAACAAGTCTTGCCAAAGCTTAGCATTGCTCAAAACGATCTTCGGCAGTTTCACAAAGCAGATACTCCCGCGAATAATTAATACCTATCAGTCCAACAATGGAGTAGGCTGTTCAAGCATGGTCCCCATGGTTAAAAAAGGACATGACCTTGCTGCAACGCGTATACCGACGCACTACAAAACTGGTGACCTGGCTATATAACAGGCCATACGAGGAGAGGATTGCAACTGTAAACCTCTTTGACTTTTCGTACCGTCGTCTCAGGGGTGACTTGATCCTGTTTTTCAACATTCTGCATACAATGGATCACCCACTTGAACACCTGTTTCATCGGCAAGAAGCACGTGGTAGCAGATCGCATGGCTGCAAATTAATTATTTCACACTCCAGATCAAATTGTCGAAGGTTTCTCTTTGCTGTCCGAGTCTGTTTTATATGGAACTCTCTGCCCCCACATATCATTTGCACATCAAGCCTAAACTTGACAAGTATATTTTAACCCAATCCAACCTCGCACCTGAATACAGGTACTGACTTTCCATATTGATAAAACATTTGTGATGTTTTTATGCATTCCCTATATTTTTTATCTGTGGTTACTGTAAAGTATTTGCTTTTAGGACCATAAAAATTTTGAATTACTTCGAATGTTTCTTTTCCGTCTTGATTGATAATTTCCACATGTGATTCAGTTTATTAGCAAATGCGGTAACTAAACGTTTTGAGACAAAAGTTTCACAACAATTCCCGGTATCTCGTAACTTATTCAAAAGTGCAAGTCCAAAATTGACCTCAGTTGATAGGAAAAATGATGCATTTGGACCACAGATAGCGTTAACATTTAACGAAAAAACGTGAAGAAATTAATTTTAGGCACGGCCAAATGTATGGGCCCCACGAAAAATCCGTGAAGCTGCATTGTGCCTAGAAGACAGGTATTTAAGTTAGGCAAGAGTCAAAGAAAAATGGGTCGCGAAAGAAAACCTAAATTCTCAAACCTCCTAGTATGAAAATCTTGCCTTCGAGAGTAATCGTAGCGACACGTTGAGCAGTTCATAAACTTCGCTGTGGCCTCTGTTGTTCTCATTATGAGCAACCTTTACTTACATGCGCTGATTTCGCGGTACAATACTGGAAGTAGACGTGTTGATGTCGCTCTACTCGTTCACGAAGCTTGATTGGGCACTTCAACCCAGTGTGCTTGTGCTTACTCTTCTATAGATTCAGCAGCTGTTTAACTCCCGTCCTTCCACACTTCATGGCAGTTACGTATCCGGCACATGCTACCGTTGTAATTCTGTCCGTGATCATGGTTAAGACCGTGTCTGGCTTGTGGCTGCGTGCATACTCTATTAACGGCTAACACCGTGCTAAATTGATTGGCCAGAGGTAGTAAGCTGCATGCTGAAATACGCTGGAGTCTCACTACCATTTCCTTTTCCCTCCTCATAGCTGTCTAGGCCTGGGCAAACTGACAGTATCTTAGCCCACGTGCAGTCTCTGACTGTGCGGCACTTTGCCTTCCATACATACATTCTTATACAAACGGAGTGTTTGCTATGCGCAAATGTTAAAACCCCGCACCCTGACCTGGCAAACAGTTAACTAGCACTAATGCTTCAATGAACAAACGCTTTATCCATGTTTTAATCCCATTCTACGGCGACCGAACCCATTTGGGGTTTAACCCATTTAAAAAACCCACACACCCATTTGCTGAAATACTCATTCTATCGACATTGCATTTAGGCAACAATCACCCAAAGTATCAAAGCGAACGAGTGAATAGTACCGATTTGTGAACAGAAAACAGCGGCGCGGTTAGAAAGTGGTTCAATCTATTTACAGTGTCATTGAAATCGGTCACAACACGGAACTGCCGGTGCTGGTGCTGCTCAAGCGCTCGTCGTCGTCTCCCTCGTCTGCTGCTGCTGCTGACTCATCTGCGACCGGGCGGGTCTTCGAACGTGACTTCAACTGTTCGCTGATCGTCACAAATGGGGTGCAGTCGAGTGGAAAATGTTCCCCGGTTGGAGGGCAAAATAAATCCGCTGCGAGGACTCCAGTGCCTGAAACGCAAAGGGGGGTGGGTGATGAAAACGGGCTAAGAAAGTGGCAACGATCAGCTCGCGGAATGGGAAGAACTTGCTCTTCACCGCTCACATTGGAGGCATTGTGTAATGCGTCATCTGCAAGCTCGGGAGGAGAAGATACAGCTGCTGAACGAGGATCACGCCACCGGTGTGCAACTGACGCAAGCGAGTTCTGACTATCGATGCGAGCTATACTGGAGAGATTGTTCCTCTCGAATCGGACCGTTTAGTCATTCGAAAAGCTGTGCAGCATGAAAAGAATCATGCGATTGTAATGTTCATCCATGGTCGACATCGACCGAAGGAGGCCAACAACGCATTGTACAATGTCGTTACGGTGAACCCGTACCGTGCAAAACGTAGCCATCAGTGGAAATACAATTGCTGAGAAAGTCACATAGCGAGGATTGACAGTAGCATTGAGTCCCTACTATAAATCAACCACTGCCACGTGGTACGCGTTTCAAACAGCATGTGGCACCCGACCGAACTTCACCAACTCGAACAGAACTGCTACTACAGACAAGAGGCATGCCCACAGCAAGCCATACACGCAGCTCCGTTAGAACCCTATTTACAAGAGTAGCAACACATTGCAGCACACAGAAACTAAGAAGGCAGGAAGGCAGGTTCAAAGTGTTTCAGAAGAACGAATATTACGCAACAAGTTCAACCGCACCCAACACAGAAACGATGAGCAAAACAGAGTCAGATGACAGCTTCCTTGCGACATTCACTGCCGTGCATCAAGGCAAGCCAACTGACAAAATAGATGTCTAAGCAAACACGTCATCTACAAAAACGATGGAAATTAGGATATTTCAACCATTATCTTTTTAATCAGACAGATGTTCAAATTCCGCACCGCACGAACCAAGTAAAGTTTCTGCCGAACCCTGTTTGAAATCGCATAAGTGACGAATTTATTTCGTAATATGATTCAATAGCTTCGATACAACAGTCGATGTAAGTGTTATGCCGACGATCGTTTTCGGTGACAAAAAAGTTCGATACACATAGAAACTAAACGTTAAAATTGTGATTTGTCAATAAAACACCGCGAATTTAAGAACCCATGCAACGTGATGTAAAAAAACTGCAAATTATAAACTGGCGGCCATGGAAATGCTGCACATGGTTAAACCAAACTGGTGACGTTTAATATACACAACTGAAAACGGTTCTCATAGAAAATAATTGCACGTATTTTGTAACTTATTGCTACTCATAAGTAGGGTGAGAAAATAAATATAATTGAAAGTCTAAATGCAACGATCAGTCGAGTACATCAAATGTAAGGTTCATGAATGATGTTCTTTTGCATGTGTAAGCCAATATTGCTTTAAATATCGCCATGCAAGGAGAGTCCACCACATGTTGTAGGCGGCCAGTCTCATCTGACCAGCGAGTTTAAACCACTCCATTAAGTTATGATTTTGCTTAGGTTCGAACAGCATTTCCCGTGACTCGGTCACGTTGGTACATATAACACTAAGGTTTACACTCGCGAACTTTGGTTTATAAATTTGAATCCGATCTCGTTTTCATGAAGTTGAGGAGTCAGTGATCCCTGAGAATACTTACTCGTTTTAGTCACCATCTCCGCGGTTATCTGGGAAAATGTTGGCCTGTTGGAGTATGACGGATTTTCTATCGACTCTTTGGCAGTAGCCACTATGTCTGGCAACGTTTTTAACAGTTCATTTAGTTTTTGTATACTGGATTCTAACCCATTTAGACGCGTCTCAATTTCATTCGCATGAGGTTTTCGCCTGCGAGGTATGCCACTGTTGGTTTGGCTATTCTACATTTTCGTGAAACGTGATTTAGTGCATCGTTCAAGAAAAGCGCTTAATTGAGTTTCCACCGCTAAGGAAACGTGTAAGAAACACGCTGGAACCCCAGTGTCATTTGCTCTTTTTATTTCATATATATGGCAAATCGGAGGTAATGCGGAAGAATGTTCCGGAGCAACCACCAGTGTTCGTGGACGGTCAACCGCTCAGTGAGGTTACAGATACAGTCTACCTTGGGAGCAAACTGACTGTAAATGGTGACTGTGAAGATGAGGTCAGGAGAAGGATCGGGAAGGCGAGCCAAGCATTCTGCATGCTGAATTCCATTTGGAAATCCTCCGCTCTCAGCATTAACACGAAGATCAGACTCTTCAAGAGCAACGTTCTGAGTGTGTTGCTGTATGCATCGGAATGCTGGAAGACGACCGCTGCCATTGAGCACAGAATGAACGTGTTTCAAACTAAGTGCTTGAGAAGGATTCTACGGATTTTTTGGCCACACATTATTTCGAATGAAGAGCTCCTGCGAAAACTGGTCTGGAGGTGGTATCTACCGTAGTCAAAAGACGACGGTGGAGATGGTTCGGTCATGTCTGCAGGATGTATCCCAGTTCGCATGCGAAGGTAGCCATTCACTGGCTTCTGCAAGGTAAACGATAAAGGGGACGGCCCAAGGAAACTTGGCGCAGAACGTTGGAACGCGAACTACATGCACAAGGATTCACGGTGCAGACGGCAACGGAAGCAGCGGCTGACCGGAACTACTGGCGTGGGGTTGTCTTCGCCTCATGTGCCACTTGGCACGGAGAGGACTGAGTGAGTGAGTAATAGATTAAAAGCATAAGGAATGCATAAATACAAGAAAGATGTTTTGTCAATAGGGAACGTCAGCTTATGTATTGAGGTGCGAGTTTGGATTTGGTCAACATATAATTGTCAAGTTCAGCCTTGAAACACGCGAGAGCTCTTGTTTGCAATCTCTGCTTGTGCGCTTCATGCCCTCTATATTATGCGTGGAGCTAATGTTAAGTTAAGATTACTAATTGATTTGATGATGGTATATTAGTTGAAAGTGTGTGTGTGTGTGTGTGTGAATACCAATATCACAGACTTGGTTTCAGGCACAATGCCGAAACCTCACAAAGCGACACTTAGCGGATTATCACGTCTGAAACCTTACCGCGGTTAATTAT